>JANHAO010004325.1:0-24386 GCA_026873985.1 Saraca asoca
TCAAAGGTGCATGTTCTTGTGTCACAATATGAAATGTTTAAAATGGAGGAGGGTGAGTCAATTAAGAATTTAATCCAGAGATTCACTGCTATTACTAACCATTTAACTTTGCTTAGTAGAAAGTTTGAAAATGCAGATCTTGTTAATAAAATTTTAAGACCTTTGACTGAAGAATGGCAGCCCAAGGTTACTACAATCAAAGAGTCATTGAAGATGGATATCCTTACTATTCAAGATCTGTTTGGCAATCTTGAAGAGCATGAGCTAGAATTGAGAATATACAAAAAGAATGGGGATGACAAAAAAGAAAAATACTGTAGCACTTAAAGCTACAGAATCAGATGAAAGAGAATCTAAAACTGACATAGAAGCAATCAACAAAGAAGATGTGGCATTACTAAGTAAAAAATTGCAAAGAATTTTAAGAGATAAGAAGAACAAGGATAAGAGAAAAACAATAGCACAGAGAAAGAATAATCCCAAGATTGAGCAAGGGAGTTCAGTCAACACTATTTCTACTTGCTTTGAATGTAAAAAACTTGGCCATATCGAGCCATATTGCCCAGTATATTTGAAGAAGCAACTGGAGAATGAGAGAAAAAAGAAGAGATAATCTTACAAGAAGTCTAATTCTATTGTTTGGGATGATGAAGAGGCTAATACTATTGATGAAGAAGAATCAGAGGATGATGCCTTATTATGTCTCATGGCCAGACACAATGATAATCTAGAGATATTGAGCAAAAATCCTTTCTTTATCATTTCTAATAATGATGAATCCAGTGATGAGTCTGAAAAAGATTTGAATAAAGATAGTGATGATGAGCATTTAGATAACCTATGTGTTAAGCTGAATGACTTATTAGTAGAAACGAAAAAGCAATTAACTACTTCTAAAAATGAGCAAAAAATTTTGAGTAAAGAAGTTAAATTCTTAGAAAAGGAAAATGATGAATTGACTACTTTAGCTGAAAAAGAATGTAAATAATGCAGTCTGTATAAATTTGAGATTGAGAGTTTAACAAAGAAACTACAAAGTTTTTCTAACAGCAACAAAAAACTAGAATATGTGCTACAAAATTAGAAATTTTCTTTTAATAGAATTGGTCTAGGATATAGATAGTAGAAGTATTGAAAATTTAAGAGATGGAACCTTGTTAATGTCACCTATTTTTACAATAATCGTAAGGGCCACCACATCAAAAATTGCTCTTTTAGAAATGGTACTTACTTGCTAGAACCAAATGAAAGATTGGTATGGTTACCTAAATCTACAACTGTTAGAAAAATCTCTATTATGTCTACTAACACTAGTGGACCCAAAAGTCAATGGGTACCATCAATGCTAGTATAAACTTCATGTTATAGGAATGTAAGAGACAAAACACAAATTTATGGTTTCTAGACAATGGATATTCAAGACATATGATCGGAAACAATGATAAGTTCATTTGTCTCATACTTATAAAAGGAGGTAAGATGATCTTTGGAAATAACTCTAAAGGGAAAGTCAAAGGGATTGGTAAGATTGGTAAGTCCTTTGATTGTTGAATAAATTACATTCTATATGTAGACAATTTGAAACACAATTTGTTGAGTATAAGTCAATTCTATGATAATGGAAACAAGGTTATTTTTAATTTGAATAAGTGCATAATTGTAAATGGAAATGATAAACTTGTAGGACATACAGTAAACAATGCCTACTTATTTGATCTTAATTCTAAATTTAGATTGGACTCAATATGCTTAGTTAGTTTTGATGATGATACCTGGATTTGGCATAGAAGACTAGGACATGCTAACATGGAATTAATTGGAAAATTGTCCAAGAAGGATCTAGTATCTGGTTTGCCTAAATTGAACTACATCAAAGACAAAGTATGTGGTGCTTGCCAGAAAGGTAAACAAGTGAAGTCCTCATTTAAATCCAAAAATACTGTTTCAACTTCAAAACCCCTTGACTTGCTTCATATGGACTTAATTGGTCCATTTAGAATTTGAAGCCATGGAGGTAACTCTTATGTATTCATAATTGTGGATGATTTTTCTAAATTTACATGGACTCTCTTTTTATCTCACAAAAATGACACATTTCAAGCCTTTAAGAGACTTCCAAGTGATATTCAAAATGAAAAAGGATGTTCCATCATTTCCATAAGAAGTGACCATGGGAAAGAATTTGAAAATAAGGATTCACTAGTTTTTGTGAAATGCATGACATTAGCCACAATTTTTCTACACCCAGGACACCACAGCAGAATGGTATTATTGAAAGGAAAAATAAATGTTTGGGTGAAATGGCAAGAACCATGCTAAATGAAAGCACACTTCCAAAGTCCTTTTGGGCTAATGTAGTTAACACTGCATGCTATATCATGAATAGGGCATTTCTCAGACCTATAAACAAAAAACCCTATGAATTATACTTTGGAAGGAAGCCTAACATTTCATATTTTCATGTCCTTGGCTATAAGTGTTTTATACATAATAATGACAAGGTTAATTTAGATAAATTTGATCCTAAGTCTGATAAAGGTATTTTTCCTGGCTATTCTTTATCTAACAAGGCCTTTAGAGTATACAATAGAAGGACCTTGAAGATAGAAGAATATGTGCATGTTATTTTTGATAAATTTGCTTTGAGTGATCACAGATTAAGTGCAGAGGAAGATCAGCAAGACTGGTGGACCTCTAACTCAACTTCAGCAAATTAGCAAGGAAAATCAAAGGTATATGCTATAGAACTAAGAGAAGAAGAGAAAAACTCTACCATACTAGACATTACATCACCCAGCTCTCCTCAAAAACTTTGAAAATTCATGGGAGATCACCCCAGAGAACTTATCATAGGAGATGTAACTAAATGGGTAACACATAGTATTTTGAAAAATTTTTGCAATTACTTTGCTTTTGTTTCTTTAATTAAACCTAAAAATGTTTAAGAGGCCTTGCAAGATGATAATTGGATTTTGGCAATGCAAAAGGAATTAAACCAATTTACAATAAACCAAGTTTGGACACTTATGCCAAAGTCTAATCATCATAATGTAATAGGGACTCATTGGGTTTTTAGAAATAAACTTGATGAAAATGGAGTAATTATAAGAAGCAATGCTAGGCTGGTAGCAAAAGAATATAACCAAGAAGAAGGAATAGATTTTGATGAAACCTTTACACTGGTTGCTAGGCTAGAAGCCATAAGGATATTGTTACCATTTGCTTGTAAAAGAAATTTCAAGCTTTACCAAATGGATGTTAAAAGTGCTTTCTTAAATGGTTACATTTTAAAAGATATGTACAATAGCCCCCAGGTTTTGAAGACCCCCTAAAACCAAATCATGTTTATAAGTTGCAAAAAATCTTATATGGTTTGAAACAGGCACCTAAAGCTTGGTATGATAGATTTAGTAAGTTTTTAATGTAGAAAGGTTTTAAGAGAGGGACTATTGATACAACACTTTTTATACTTAAGAAGGGTATAGATATTCTACTTGTACAAATTTATATAGATGACATTGTTTTTGGCTCTACAAATGAGCAATTATGCAAAAAAATTTCAAAGTTAATGCAAAACAAATTTGAAATGTCCATATGGGGGAGTTGACCTTTTTCCTTAGCCTACAAATTAAACAATCATCTAAAGGTATTTTCTTATGTCAAACTAAATATACTCTTGAATTGTTAAAGAAATTTTAGTTTGAGAAATGTAAACCTATAGGAACACCTATGAGTCCATCTTTGAAATCAAATAATGATTTGAATGGAAAGAATGTAGATCCTACTCTATTTAGAGGAATGATAGGCAGTTTGTTATATTTGATTGCTAGTAGGCATGACATTATGCTTAGTATTTGTGTATGTGCAAGATATCAAACTAATCCTAAGGAATCACACCTATCAACAATTAAAAGAATTTTCAGATACTTAGGAGGAACCAAACATTTAGGACTTTGGTATCCCAAGTATGATAGTTGCAATTTATTAGGATATTCTGATGTAGGTTATGCAGGGAGTAAAATAAATAGGAAAAAGCACTAGTGGTGCTTGTCAATTCATTAGACATTCATTGGTTTCATGGTCATGTGAAAAGCAAAACTGTGTTACTTTATCTATTGCTAAGGCAGAATATATAGCTATTGCAAGTTGCTGTGCCTAGATTCTCTGGATGAAATAATAACTTTCAGACGATGGGCTAAAGTTTGAGAAAATTCCAATAATTTGTGACAACACAAGTGCCATAAATATTACCAAAAACCTTGTAATGCATTCTAGGACTAAGCACATTTAGATCGAACACCACTTTTTGAGAGATCATGTTCAAAAAGGAGATATTTTAATAGATTTTGTTCAAACAGATTTTCAATTAGCTGACATTTTTACAAAACCTTTAGATGAAAAGAGATTTATATTCATTAGAAGAGAAATTGGAATGATGAATCCTGAAGAGATTGATCTAAATTAGTCATTTTTAACTATTTGCTCTATATTTTTTAAATTCTTATAATTCTTGTTATTTCTTGATTTGTTATGATTGATTTTCTTATACAAAATCTAACTTAAACATCAGAGTTTCTTAAGTTTGTTTTACAGGTATATGCTTTAAGCATTTATGATAAGAAATTAACAACAAAATCTAGTTGATTGCTATATAAAAACCTGAGTTTTGGACCATGAATCGAATGCAAAATCGATTTATAATTTTTCCAAGATTTATTTGACTACATGAATCGATTCTTGAATCTATTCCCAGTTCAAAAATTTGAATTCCTAAATGATTCTAGAATCGATTTAGATAAATTTTCAATGTTTCTATATTATTCAAAATTTCTGAAAAATTTAATATATATATATATATATATATGAATTGAATCCCTAATCAATTCAAACCAGAAATTAGTCATTAATTTAGGGGGAGCTATAACTTTTAACCTGATTCTATTCTAATTTATATGCTTGTTATTGTATTTCTTTTTGATGTTTCAATAGGGGAAGAAAAAACTCAAAAGGTTCATTTTAGATGATATCCCCTTTCAATTTTTTTTGTAGCTTTAAACCTCATCTAAAATTGTTTATCAACATCAAAAAGGGAGAGATTGTTAGCCTAGGTTATCCTAACTACATATTTTCCTTAGTTTTAATCTTGAAAAATAATTTTATCTAACAATATGTTTTAGTATTTTGATTTGTTTTGTAGGTTTAAAGGAAGCGAGTCAAGAAGATCCAAGAATAAATCTAGGAATTATTTTTATTTCTATAGGATCTTTTGTAAATGAATTCAAATGAGATTTGATTCAAATTTTTTAAAATAATGAGGTAGATTCAAACCACTTAAAGGAAACAAAGTTTTTAAATGACCTTCCACAAGTACATATTTTATAAAACTATTTTTCACCTTATGAATCGATTCACACATCAATTCCTAAAAGAACTTGTGAAAATCATATTAGAATCGATTCACACATCGATTCATGAAGATAATTTTTGAAAATTTTTTTTTACCAAAGGTTAGGAATTTTTCCTGAATCTATTCAATAATCGATTCAAGACTTGAGCATAACAGACTGAGATTCGATTACCAAACTAATTCATTAGCTGTAACCACTTTGAATCGATTCACAAATCAATTTACTAACTAAAAGTTAGTTATTCTGTTACAGTTGGTTACAACAATTATAGAAGCCCAATTGCTTTCAATTTTTAACAAGTTTTTCATAGTTTTCTTCATTCTTCACATGCAAAAATCTATGAAAAAAGTGATAAACAAGATTTCTCTGTACCTCATAGGATTTCTAAGATCTAATTAAGAGATTTTGGATTAAAGCTCTATTGAATTCATTCTAGTTGTTTGAGATTTTATCTCAAACCTATGGTATTGTATTTCATAATCTTTGTCATCTTTATTTTTCTATTTGAGATTTCTAGGGATTTAGAAATCTTATCTAGGTTAGCAAGAGCTTGTTCTAAGCCTTGTGTTTGTTCTTAGGTTAGCAAGAAGCCTATGTAATTTCTTGTGTTTTTGTTTTTGAATTGGCCTTTCAGAAGCCCTATTTAATCCTGATAGTTTTTCTTAATAAAGTGGTCTTTCCATTGAGAAAAGATCAAGTGGAGTAGACTTAAATTACGATTTTAATTCAGGTTAAACTACTTTAAAAAATGTCTTTAATCTTTCTTCTTGCTCCTATGATTAAATTCTTTCTGTACAATTATCAAATTTACTATTTCCACATTCACTAATTATTTGTCTGCTGCACCTCTCAATACAAGACAATAATTTATAGTTCTTGTTGAATTCAAAAGAAAAATCCATATTAGATAAATGTGTATGTACATTCCCCTAAAGGAATAAGGGAAAGATCCGTGTTTTTTTGCATTTTATATTTTTTATTGGGACGATCATAAATGAATTGAGACTTGGATGCATGAACAAGTTTCATTGGCAACATTTTAGAAATCAGCATTAGAGCTCCAATTGCCTTACTTTCCAGCAAATTTCATTACCATGTCAGTATCAATATGTATGTATGTGTCTGTATATTAAAAAATTAATTTTGGAAGTTCCATAAAGAACTTGCTCCATGAATCCAATTTTCAATTCACACATTACTTATCAAAACACACACATCATAACAGTTCAATGATCATGTCCACACTCAATCAGCTAGCTAACTCATTATACAAACAATCATTTCCTTATTTAAGAGGCCATTTCAAATTTTAATTTATATTTGTCGATTTTTGAAGAATCTTTCATGGATCCTTACTTGTTAATTCACACACATATTTAGTACAATGATATCATTTCATTAATTAATTATTCAACTCACACATTTCCATATTCTAAAGGCATTCCAAATAAAATATGTGCACAAATACCATTCTATTTAAAGAAAGTTCATTATCCAACTAACCCTATTCCCTACTCGTTTGCATGTCCAAAGTCTCATATTAATGCCAATTCAACATTTCATCACTTCTAGCTTTTTAGTCAGTTTATATAATACATTTACATTCCTATCTTCCATTTATCTTTACTAAATCACAATTATAATTTAAAATAGGTACTTTTGATACACTTAGGTACAAATTCTCCTAAACATGTAACTACCTTTCAATTATCTATATTCAAGAAACAATATTCCTATGGAAACATTAATGCATCTATTAACTAATTAATTTGAAATTCAATTTCTACTTAATGCTAACCTCTTATACTTTACACATGACACCACACAACAAAGGATGAAGACATATAATTTTACCCCAGTTTCTAGCTAAACAAATTGTACTTGTGTCACACCTGATCTAGGAAATGTGACCGGCATAGAAGGTCATCATTAGGAAACCCCTTACAAGCCTAACATTGCAGAATCTTTGCTAATTAACCTAACATACCAAAATCCAAAATTATATTCTTACATAAACAAATATTTCCATTCTAAATCCTACTAAAAATCTGATAGAGTTTCTTTTATTTTTCGGACACTTGGGCAAAAGGCCTTTCCAATAGACAAGGGCTACATGCCTTATACACATCCTGTACAATAACTCAAAATCACATTGGCCTAGGTAACACAAATCTATATCTTACTAGGCATTTGCCAATCAAAATACATGCATATAACAATTCTACCAACTACCAAAGTTTTCACCATCATTATGCCTTTAGGCTCTGTAGAAGGTAATCTACTTGATCAATGAGTAGATCCTAAACCAGAATGATGAGAAGGGATAGTGGGGGTCTCTTAGGCTTTGAAAAACATGGAGAAAAATAGGGTGAGTTTCATAGAAACTCAGTGAGCAGATAATCTCGTAGAAAACCAAAACATAGTTCATAGTTCATATTCAAAATCCAAAGGATAAAATATGTATATATTTGTGAAGATAAGCTTATTAGTTGAAAAGTCACAATCACAAAATAGGTTCAGAAACTTTCATTCATTAGGAAAGTCAAGTGATTAAGTATGGTATTCAACAAAAGTAAAATAAGCAATAGGGTGTGATACTATGAAAAATAATCACCATGGCATAAACAAAGGAGAAATTCAATAAGGTTTTCTAAAATTTACCAGCACTCAAGCAACAAAATATTTTGTAGTTACTCTTTTACTCAAATACAATTGGAATCCAAAGGATAATTCCTAAAGGTAACCATACCTAACAGATATCACCATAATCCATACAAACACACAAATAAGATATTTAGATATTCTCCCCTTTATTACTCTAATAGATATTCTAATCACAAGTGCACTTAAGGGTTTTCTAAGGAATATCCAATAGATTCAAGATTTCGAAACCACTGATCAATTGGAAAACATTATGCTACTATGTAAATCCAAAAATAATTAACATTTCTATTTAGATCATGATATCAGAAATCAGGAAATACTCTCAATCATTCTAGGTAGCATAAATTCAAAAATGTCAAAAATTCCGTATCATAGTACTATGAAATCATTGCTCCTGTAAATAGTAATTATTACAAATGCAAAAATACACTAAATCATTTTCATATTTATACATCATATGGTAAAATGAAATTACAAGTTCCAATAACAAAAATCAATATAAAATGCTTAATTTCACTACAGCAAATCATTTTCATATATACTACATACAATTAAAATTTTGAAATAAGTTAACCTCGAAAATCCAGTTACTTAAAAGAATCATATTGTTTCATATAACATGACTATTTTGCATTGCAAAATGGGATTTACAAAAGAGTAGGATTATCTACTCACTTTAGGGACTCCTTAATCGATCAAATTTTTTCAAATGAATGGTCAATATTACAAGAAGGTTCACAAAGTGCTAAGTCACCCAACTTGAGAATTCGAGTCACTTAACCTATTTGGGTATAATCAGTATTAAAATTAATCCTTGAACGTAAATTTAAAATCCTTTAACTAAGCACACCTATCCTACACTAACATTAGACTTCAATATCTAGGTTGAGATTTCAAGAATCAAATAGGAGAACCACTTACTTGGATATTTGAATAGAACTCAAAAATTGATGTCGATGTGCTTAGTTCTTCAGTGGGAGTATCATTGAAGTTGATTAACAAGGAAATTTCAGCATATATCAAATTTGAAGGGCTAGGGTTTTTAGGAAGACTTCTTGAAAACTTAAGGTAGACCTAATATAAAATAAATTCAATGATTTAGGAAAGCTCACTAGCATCTAAAGTGATAGTGGGAAGCTCAGATTGAGCTAGTTTGTTATTGGAAGACTAGCTCACAATCTGGCCAAACACACCGGAGGAGGAGGAAAGTTAGGCTACTAAGCTGGACTAGCGAAGAGGAGGCACCGAAGAAGAGAAAGGAAGGAAGATGGTAGCCAGAATTGGTCGGATGACAAAGGACCAAAGAAGAAAGGTAGAGGTCTGCAGTTGCAACAGAAAAGAAGGTAGAATAGAGGGAGCTTTGAGAAAATATCGAGCACGCATGAGAGGGGTTGGCCTAGAGAATTAAAATATAAAATAAAATAGGGTAATTTGCAGTTTAACCCCATTAAAACGTCGACATCTATAATGAGACTCTCCTAAAAAAGGGAAAATGATGTTACAACTACAACAAAATATTTAAAAACTTCACTTTGGTTCACCAGAAATATATATTATTTTCTTATTTTATTTTCCAAGGTATTACAAACTCTTGCCCTCAATAAAAGAATTTGTCTTCGAATTCTAGAAGTATAGTTATATAGGATCAAAACAAAGTATTACGTCATCTATTGAAAATAAACTTCCAATGACGTAAGAAAACAAGGTCCAACTCAACTGAAACATTGGACTTTATTTGATTAGAAGATAAACCATATTCTAAGGGAATAATGTCCTAAGAAGTACCATCAGATGGTTTCTAGACATCGCCACTTGTTATAGTATCAGAAAGGAAACTATCAACCAAAAATTGCTAGTGAAAATTCACTGCTTTTTGAAAACTTACATTGTCAGGGATGGTAATCTTAAGCTTTTCCCCAAGGACTAAGGTTTCCTACAATTTATGAACAACCTTTCTAGAACTTTCAAGATTTTCTTGGATGACTTCCCATTGGTTGACCATCATGATCTAAAGTAACAACATTTTCAATAGGAACATCTTTTCTCACCTCTACTTCCTGGCCCTATCCATCTTCCTCCTCAAATCCTAGTTCATCAAATTCTTCATTATTCTAACCTCATATGCCATTGAATCTTTCATCCTGAAAGTACTAGTAATAGCTCCATCACTAATGCATAAACCCTTCCTAAGGAAAGATCTAGAGGATTGATCATAAGAGCCCAGACTATTCTGCTCTTCATAAAATTTGAGAGGACTCAAAACAATGCCATCTGAATTAAAAGGGAACATATTCTTAAACTCTAAAGGATTAGTAGAATTTTACATAAAGTTTAAGGTCACTTTGACTTTTCTTCCTTAATACGTCCCATCTTTTCAATGGTGCTTTTGTTGTGGGAATGGTTTCTCCCTTGAGAGTGGATTGTTGTTTTACTGATTCTTAAAAGGGGTTTTGTATTCTCTTTTTTTAAATCAAAGAAGTTTGGGATAGATTGAGCACAAAGACTGTCTCTTCATCTACTAGAAATAGAATTGGAAACTTTGGCTGATGAATGTGGGACTGATATGGCTGTTATGCGAGACATAGTTGAAGACGTGTTTCTATTAAGCAAAATTTTCCTACTTCACTTAGGGCACCATTTAAAATTCAGATAGATCTTCATCTCCTACATTCTATAAGGAACTTATTAGATGCTGATCCTGGCATAATCATGATAATATCTCAATAGCTTTATCCTACAACTTTGATGCTAAATCAACAATGGACATGGCTATTGGACTTATGCTTTTTGGGAATTTAGCCAATACTGCCTATGTAGGTTTTATATGTGCATTAGTCTCTGACCTGGACAGGATGGCAAGTGCTTCTAGAGCCTCTGACGTGGTAACAGATTCATTAATAGCAAAGCCTAAAATGAAACCAAAGCAAGAATAGTGCCAACATGATTCACACAGTCTGTTATAGTATAATCAACATATTGGGAATATAAGAGGTAAGTAATGGCTACTACAGCCTAGGTTTGTCCAAAAATTGTGCCTTCACATAATACTCTAGTGGCTGGCAATATTGATAACACAATATTTCATGCATTTATTTGTCCTCATACTTAGCATTTTAACGGCCAAAATGAATTACTTCCAGCTGTATTAGTGTGTATTTATGATTTGGTGCCAGTTGGAATCAATTTGGAAAATTCTGCATAATTGGCCATTTTGAATAGTTTCTGTAATCTGGATATATCTCAAGCTACACATATCCAATTAATTTGAAGGAAAGATAAGAGAGATATTTACAACTTTCATGAAGACTAAAAAAGCTGAATCTCACAATTGGTCATCCAAAATTGGAGCTCAAGTCAGAATCAGAATACTATCTCAGTCCTGTCCTTGGCAGCCCAACCTTTGAACATTTAGAAGATCATATCTTGAGCTATAGAGGTCCAAATTAGGTGAAACAAAGCCCAAATGGAAGAGGATACATAAAGCCACAATTCCTATGAAGACTTCTAGAGAGGAAAATGTCAATATAGGCATGCAAAATGAGCTACAAGTCAGGGGTAGAAATGCTACGAAAATGGGCTCTACAGAATTGAACTTTCAAGGCCACAATTGACATGGATCTTTAGCCCATTGCACCATCCTTTGATCCAAAACACACTTAGCCAGATCGAAGGCTGAAAATTAGAAGAAAAAGAACAGAAAGCATTCTACAAAATTGTGCAGCATGCAATGGCAGTGGCAGAGCAGTAACTAGATAGCCATCATGCCTACTCACCTACTTGCAGCTACCCTCCTTTTACCTGGGTGAAACCATTTTGGATGGACTTTTTTTGTTCAGTTTTTAGCTTAGTTTTTAGAGAGTTTTTAGGTAGTTTTCTGGTAGCTTAGTGTAGGAATGTTTTTCTTTCTTTTTCTTTTTGTTTTTCTGCCTTCATGGAAGGCTGAACCTGTAACTAGCAAAAGGGATTAATGAAGCTTGAAGATTTATGTTGAGATCTTGTTCTTCCATTCTACATTCAATTGCTGGTCAGTTATTTCCTACTTTCTCTCTATTTTTACTGAGTTTTTTGGATTGAATGGTTTCATTTGGTTTGGATGACTATATGATTGTTGCTTAATGATCAACTATAGGCAGAGGATAGGAAAACTTTTAATAGCAATGCTGCTTTTACACAAGTCTTTCCTTATTTCAAAAATTCCTACCAGAGTTGATGTTACTTTGCCTAAGTTTCTTCCTTGGTAGATTTCATTATTTTTATTATTGTATCAATTGCGTCACTAGTAATACTATCTTCACTTAGAATGTCACTAAGAGAAGCAACACAAAGCATACTTCTCAAAGCATCCAAAACATAAACCTTAGACTCAGGTAGATCACTAGTCCATAATGCCTTAAGTTGATCGACGGTGGCTATATCAGATTTATGAATCAAGAAATTTAAGCTATTTGTTGTAATCTCCTTCCCACTTAGGCTGCCATTCTTCAATAGCCATAACAAAGTAGGAAGAACATCAATACTTTCAACACAAGCACATATATCTTCATTATGATTGTACAAATTCCTAAGGATTGTTGTTGAATTTTCCTTTTCTTTTGGAGATCTTGTCTCCAAAATTTGAACAAGTGGAGCTATACCACCAGTAGCAGTAATGACCTTTTTACTTTCATCATTTTCATTAGATAGTAGGTAAAGTAGTACAACTGCACATTCCTGCTACTGTTCTGAAGAAAGCCAATAAGAGAAATCAACAGCTAAACTCCTTTGCAGTCTTAAAGTGCTTGCCATAGACTACTTTCATCATTGCAAAGCATTAAGATAGCTTTTATAAGTTCTTCTTGCACTTCATTCATAGCCATTATTATCAAACCAATAAGCAAACATTTTGCATCAAAATTGACAAGCTTTGTAGAGAGTATGGGGTTACTATACAAACTAAATAGGGCTTCAATGGTTCTTTCCTGCACAAGGAAGGGGAGTTGAGGTTTGAATTGCTTGAGTAATGTTTGCTGAACTAACAAAGGATTTGATGCTCTAGTGGATTCTACCTTGCTATCATGTATCATAAGAGTTGAAGCTAATGCCCCTAATACGTTAGCAATTTGGGTAAGTGAGGTGCATGATTCAAGGCTTTAACCAAGGCTGGAGATAATGTAAGAAAAAATGCCAGAGATGTTTGCCAAAGCACATATGGCATTCTTCTATAATGCTTAAGCACACTCACCCTGCATGAATTCTTTGGAAGGAGCTATTGTAGCATTGATCAAAGTAGGAATGCCTTTAGAATTAGCTATCTCTTTCCTTGCTTCTTTACACTAAGCAGAAAGAGATTTAAGAGCATTGGCTGCTTTAGCTCTAATAGAGGCATCATTACTAGGGTCAAGGAGTTTGAGATGTTGTTTTGCTGCTTCTACTGTCAATACCTTTGAACAAATAGATGCATCCTCCATCATCATATAGGCAAGTAAATAGCACACATTAGCTAAAGTGTCAAACTGTCCTGTTGTCAATAACTTCACAAATATGTCCACTCCTCTAGCTTGTACTATTTCATTCTAGAAACCCTTAGTACTGTTGCAAAGAATTTTCAGTGCTCCGGTCAATAAACTATCAACTACATTTCCTATCTTGAGCCCTTTTCCAAGTAGCTCCCAGAGCACTAGCACAACTTCTTCAATCAAAAAGACTTTCGAATCGACATGATCTTTAACATTGCCATGAGAGACAACATAAATAGCCTTTATAGCAACAACTTGACCTTCAACTAAACTAGACTTGAGTAGACCAAGTAATGGAGGAATGCATTCTCTAAGTAAGACTTTTACCCTCAACTCATTTTCTTTACAATGGGAACCCAACACAGTTGTAGTTTGTATCTTTACACTCAATAACCTTGATTGTGGAAGAGATACAAGTACTAAAATTGCTTGAGAATGACATCCAATAGCACTAAAAGCATTTTCACACATATCAATAAGCTCTAATAACTACCTCAGGGAATACTTTTTCTCTTATACAATTGATGAGCTTTGACGTAGCTACTCAATGCATTAGGTAACACTGGTTAATGTCCCATCTAGATCCTCTATGCTGCTTGTAAAGTCTCTCAATCCCATCTTTAAAATAGAATGGGGAGTTAGGGGTTCTGATTCTTGATCCTTCCATTCACCATTTCTTTCCAAATCTACATTGGATAGACAGTCAGAACATTAGTGCCTCCTTCAGAGATTGAATCACATCAATTGGTTTTGTAGAACAGAAGGGAGCATGAGATAAAACAAAAAAGAAAATGGGAAAGCTAGATAGGGGATTTCGTTTAAGCAAGATTTAGAAACATTTGTATACATAGGAATGAAAGAATTAGGAAATGCAGACATTTTCAACATATTCATGGTGTGGGTATCAACATATCCTTATTCATTTGTTGTGTTCCCGAGCGCACTAACATGAACTCGGTATGCCTATCCCAATTTGGCATTTAAAGACCCCTAATCATGCACCTAGACTTTAAACCATGCTCTGATACTAACTTTGTCATGACCTGATCTATGGAATGTGACCAGTGTAGAGGGTTACCATTAAGAAACCTTTTACAAGCCTAGCACTATAGAATCTTTGCTAATTAACCTAACATACCAAAAACCAAAATTGTATTCATGCATAAACAAATATTTCCATTTTAAATCCTACCAAAAATCTAACAAAGTTTCCACTGGTTTTTGGAGACCTGGGCACAAGGCCTTTACAACAGACAAGGGCTACATGCCCTATACACATCCTATACAATAACTCAAATCACATCGGCCCAGATAACACAAATCTATATCCTATTGGGCATTTGCTAATCAAAATACATGCATATAATAATTCTACCAACTACCAAAGTTTTCACCATTAATATACTTTTAGGCTCTACAGAAGATAATCTACTCAATTAATGAGCAAACCCTGAACTAGAATGATGAGGAGGGACAGTGAGAGTATCTTTGGGTTCTAAAAAACATTGAGAAAAATAGGGTGAGTTTCATAGAAACTCAGTGAGCAAATAATCCTATAGAAAACCAAAACTTAGTTCATAGTTCATATTTGAAATCCAAAGGATGAAATGTGTATATATTCATGAAGATAAGCCTACCAGTTCAAAAGTTACAATCTTAAAATAGGTTCGAAAACTTTCATTCGTTAGGAAAGTCAAGTGATTAAAATACAGTATTCAACAAAAGTAAAATAAGCAACAGAGTGTGACACTATGAAAAATAATCATCATGGCATAAACATAAGAGAAATTCAACAATTTTTTCTAAAATTTACTAGTACTCAAGTAGCAAAATATTTTGTAGTTGTTCTTTTACTCAAATACAATTGGAATCCAAAGGATAATTCCTAAAGGTAACCATACCTAACAGATATCACCATAATCCATCCAAAC
Source organism: Saraca asoca (assembly GCA_026873985.1). Lineage (NCBI taxonomy): Eukaryota > Viridiplantae > Streptophyta > Magnoliopsida > Fabales > Fabaceae > Saraca > Saraca asoca. Next base: position 15,499 of record JANHAO010004325.1, read on the forward strand.
ACACCAATCAGATATTTAGATATTAGATATTTAGATATTCTCCCCCTTATTTCTCCAACAGATATTCTAATTACAAGTGAACTTGAAGGTTTACCAAGGAATATCCAATAGATTCAGGATTTCAAAACAATTGATCAATCGAAAAACATTATACATCTAGGTATATCTAGAAATAACAAACATTTCTATTCAAATCATGATATCAAAAATTAGGAAATACGATCAATCATTCTAGGTAACATAAACTTAAAAAATGTTAGAAATTTTATATGACAATACTATGAAATCATTGCTTCTATGAACAGTAATTATTACAAATGCAAAAATACGCTAAATCATTTTTATATTTATACATCATATGGTAAAATGAAATCACTAGTTCCAATAACAAAAATCAATGTTAAATGCATAATTTCACTATGGCAAATCATTTTCATATATACTACATACAGTTAAAATTTTGAAATAAGTTAACCTAAAAAATCCAATTACTCAAAAGAATCATAATGTTCTAGATAGCAAGACTATTTTGCATTGCAAAATGGGATTTACAAAAGAGTAGGATTATCTACTTACTTTAGGGACTCCTCAATTGATCAAATTTTTCCAAAAGAATGGTCAATATTGCAAGAAGGGTTCACAAAGTGCTAGGTCTCCTAACTGGAGAATTCAAATCACTCAACCTATTCTACACTATCATTAGACTTCAATATCCAAGCTAAGATTTCAAGAATCAAATAGCAAAACCACCTACTTGGATATTTGGATGGAACTAAAAAATTGACGTTAGTGTGCTTGGTTCTTTGGTGGGAGTTTCACTAAAGCTAATTAACAAGGAAATTTTAGCATATATCAATTTTGAAGGGTTAGGGTTTCAGGTAAGACTTCTTGAAAACTTAAGGTAGAGTTAATATAAAATAAATTCAATGATTCAGGAAAGTTTATCAGCATCTAAAGTGATGGTGGGAAGCTTAGATTGAGTTGGTTTGTCACTGAAAGACTAGCTCACAATTTGGCTGAAACACATTGGAGGAGGAGGAAAGATAGACTGTTGAGTTGGACCGGTGGAGAGGAGGCATTGGAAATATATTTAAAAACTATGTTATGACCACAACGAAATATTTAAATACTTCACTCTGGTCCACCAGAAATATATTTTATATTATTTTCTTATTTGATTTTCGAAGGTATTACAATTGGCCTATACTTTCAGTCACGTAATTCTCTACTCAAGGAACCTAATTCTAACAAGGTCTGTCGACTTAATTTCACTAACATTAAATTATAAGATGGTGTATAGAATGAGCTAGTCTACAAATCAACTTAACAAACTCATAGCCAAAAACCCAATTTATTATGGGAGTTTACTATCAAGATTAAACCTAAGGAAAAGTTTCTCTTATGGGTCTAACTTGGCGTTTTCCTAGTGAAATTGAATTGCACGTCCTTTCATAACAACCAATTTAGATTAATTATCATTCATGTATACTACTTATCCATCCATTGTTAACACCAAAAGATGATATCAATAACTTTTGGAGGAATCCATCTTGTAAGATTCCTAACTAACTTCCAATTATTCATTTATGAAATAGGTTTTTTTTTCTTTTTTTGAGACCTAGACAAATTTCTAGTGTTGACTTTTCTTCCCATACTCAACCTACAATTCTATAGCTAGTGAAATAAATATACACAAGCACATCCAACACACCTATTCAAACTCTACATTTAGCACTTATCCAACTATGTGACAACATAAATTAAAATAACATATATACAAGTACAACAAGGAGTGAGCAAGTTACTCAGCTTAGCTTGCCTTTTTTGTGTCCAATTTCCCAAGAAAAGATCAAGCTATCCACTCTTGAGTAACATCTAAAATTTGGAACAATCATCACAAAGATTAATTTCTATAATTCATCTTCATTAACTAAGTCTACCAAATTAAGCTTAGGTTATCTTTGGAAAAGAGTGGAAGCTAGAAATTGATGAAATTTGTTAAATTTCCTCTCACAAGCTATCTTTAGTAATTACTCTTATTGGTATGAAAAATAAAACTTCATGTTTAGCAACCTTGCTAGATTGAAAAATTTAGAAGCTCAGTTGATTAACTTGTTTTTTTTTTCCTGCAACTGAAACAAAAAACTTGAAGTACATTAATCTACCCCTGGAGAGCTTGAAAATAGCTCAAAATAAGCTCTAGGAGTGGCTGAGTTGCTACTCAAAGGGCCCATTCCAAGTTGCACAACTCTAGCGGCATGGTGGTTCGCCAGAGGGAGCAAAGTGGTGGTGGACACGTTGGTAGTGAGCACACCGGTAGGCTGTCCATTGCAACTGGTAGCGGATGTATCGATGGCAGCTTCTCTTCCACAAACCTGATCCGCCTTTGCACCTGGAGGTCCAACAGTGGCAACATGCAGCACCAATGATCTCTTGAGTTAACAGGATTACACGAATAGAGCAGTTATCATTCATTTGGGTGTTGCATCTGCTGGCTGCAGAAATGAAGCTGTTGTCCAGCGCTGTTCAACCAACTACCGACAGTGTGCTGGCCTCGGCTTGCTGGGCTGCTTCTCGGCAGCAAGGCCTGAATGGGGCCATGACGCCCTGCTTCAACTGCACTATTGACGCACTGCAAGCAGTGTTGCCAGCGTTAGTCATGGCATCAATGTTGAGTTGGACGATAATTTACAGTGGAGTAGCATTGGAGGTGTAGCTTTAGCGGTGTTGCCCGAGAAGCGCTCTCTCTCCCTCTCAGTTAAAAAGAAATGAAAAGAAGAATGAAGTCTCCAGCAAACTTGGCACACAGAGGGCTTAAAGGCAGCCTCCCAAAACGACACCGTTTTGCCAAAGTTAAAGCAATTTTTTTTCCTTCTTTTCTTCTTTTTTTTTTCTTAAACAAAATCTTACCCAAAGTTTTCTCAACTCATAATTATCATATGCACTTTTAGAACTAAGACAATTAAAGTCAAATTATACCTATCTTAAAGACAAATTACAACAAATCTGAATAATAATAATAATAAATTCAAAGTTTCTAATTAAACTTATATTGCAAATTCCTTTACAAAGTAAAAATAGTGTTTACTTATTGTTTAAAATAATTACTACCTTTTAGGATTTAGTAGAAAAAGTGAAACAAAAATTCAAAGCGAGCAACCTAGTCAAGTTGTAAATGCTTAGTTTGATGAAGAAAATAGGCAACTAAAAAAAAATAAAAACCTAGAAAAATTTCAAGATCAAGGATAGTTCTGAAGTTGCTAAGGACTTGATAACAAAAAAAAAAAACTTCATTAACAAATTTGAGGGAGTGAAATACCACTTGAGCAATCACAAGAATTTTACTTCTCTAAATTCTTTTCTTTCACATCATTTCTTCTCTGAATATTGAAAGACTAATTGTTGTTTATTTTAAAAAAGTCACATTTTGATTGACAACACATGATCAATATAAGAAGTCATTGTTAGGAAATCCTCTACAAGCCTAACAATGCAGCAATCCCCTTGATGTGACACCTAAACAGCACAAACATAATTATCAAATATTTTATCATATTTCTAACAAAAATCTGGTAGAGTTTCTTTTATTTTTTGGATCCTAGGCATTAGGTTAGTACGACAAAGGAGGGCTACACACCCTACATATGACCTGTACAACAAAACAAAGACCACAGAAGCCTAGATAACATAGTGTATACAACCTACTGGGTAACCACTAGATAAAATCACATAAATGACCTAACTACACTAACTGCCAAAACACACCATTATTATGCCTTTAAAATCCACAAAAAGAAATCTACCTAATCAAAAAGTAGACTTTAGACCGGGTGGATGAGGGTGAATAGCAAGAGTGGCCTCAGGCTTTAAAAATAGGAAAGAAAATGGAGTGAATTTCACAAAAATCCAATGAGCATATAATCCCTCAAAAAACCTAAAAATTTAGTTACAATTCATTTTCAAAAATTAGGCAGTAAAACATATATATACGGGAATGTAACCATCAGTTTAGAAATATTCTACAAAACAAAAATTTTAGTTCATCAAGGAAATCAAATCCAATAAATATATTAATAAACAAGTTAAAACAAGGAGCAAAGTATAACATTTTGAAGAATACTTATCACAATATAAACTAAAAGAGGTCACTAAAGTCTTTCATAATTCTTAAATGATCAAATATCAGAAAAGTTCTAAATTTATAAATACAATTGGAATCCAAAGGGTAATTCCTAAAGGGAACCTTACCTAACAAATATCAATCATCATCATACACCTTATTCTTCCACTAGATATGCTCCCCTTATTACTCCAGTAGATATAATTCTAATCACAAGTGCACTTGGAGTTCTCTAAAGGAACTTCAAATGGATTCAAATTTCAAAACACTCGATTAACTAAATATTTTATATTGCAATATGTATTTAGAAGTAGAGAGCTAATTTCCAAGCAATTCATAAATTAAATTATCTAATGACATTGTCATTCATTTCATGTAGCATATAGCTCAATAATTTCAGAAAAATCCAAAATGGCAAAATAATACAGTCACAGCACCATACGTAACAATTAATATAAAAAGAATAGGTACATTATAGTGCTTGATATTCATATATATATATATATATATATATATAACATATGGTTATGATTTCAAAACAAAAAACCAACAATATTCAAGTTATATAATAATTTATGATGTTCCAAGTAACAAAATTTATTTTTGTAAAAAGAGGTTTAAAAAAAGGAGTAGAATTATACACTCACCTTTAAGGGTAACAAGATAACTTTGAATTGAAATCTTGAACCACAACTTTCCAAATTTGCTTATTCAACTAGTTCACTAAAACCTAGTAACCACATTATCAACCAACTCACAAATTAAATTTCTAATTTACCATAAAATCTTTTTAATTTCATAAATAAAATCCAAAAACAAAAGAAAGATAAATTGAAAAAGGCATGAATATACTCACTATTAGACACAAGGTCGGGGTTTTAGTTGAACAAGAAAAAGGAAGCAAGTGAGCTATTCTAAAGCAAATCACAAGGTTGATTGGAGTTTAGAGTTGACTGGCCGGAAAAGAGGCAAATGTCGGCAAGCTGCTGTTTGGGAAAGGAAGAAGTCACCATGAAGCCAAGCAATAGCCATATAGTTGATTGATTGAGGTTGAACATTGGCCCATGGCATGAGTTGAGACAATCCACCATGGCCAGAGTGGACATCGAAAGCAGAGAAGAGTAGAGGAGACTAAAGGAGCTATCTGGCGTCGCTAGAAGAGGAAAGAAATAATGACCAGCTACAACCTGGAAAGAGCTGAATGGAGGAGGAAGAGAAGTGGTAGAGTTGGGCGATCAAATAGTGGCCAGATTGGATGGAAGAAAAGAGGCAGAGCAAGTAGAGGTTGCTCTGCTTTTTGGGCAAAACAGAGAGAGCACACCAGAGAATTGGGGAAAAAGAAGAAAAAGGGAAAAAAAGAAAAAGAAAAAGAAAAAAGGGAAAAATTGCATTTTAACCCTAGAATAAACTTTAAACACTCACTTTAATACACCAAATTTCAAAATTTTTCCAGCAATTAAAATGTATTGTAAATAATAAATTATATAGTTCTAACACATAATTTTATAAACTTACTACTAGCTTAAATCATTTGCTACAGTGTTACAAAAAAATGCATGGACCAAAATACAATTAATCCAAAGATTTAATACAAAAGATAAGGAATTAAGAGAAAAGGAAATACTGATTAGCTCACCTTATAGTTATTAGAAGAAGTACTTATAGCTAGCCTTAGTTGCATGATCAAAGCTTCCAATTGCTTGCACTTCTGCTTGTGCTATGTGCTAGATATCTTGAGGTCTCTAGGATTTCTTCCTTGTTGGTAGTTGTTGCTGCTTATTTGAACTCTTTGGCATTTGTAATTCGGTTCCATTTCTATGCTTGAAGAAGTGGTTTGGGCTCTTTTTCTTCATTCTCGTGATCAAAGTCTGCCATCTGCACTTCGAGTTCTAGAAGACTAGACTTCGTTTCCTTTTCTTCTCCAATTTCTTGCTTTTCTTAGGTTCCAAATCAGTGGCATATATAGGTCAAACCCCCACCCTTTCATCCCTTTCTCACTTTTGCCTATCTAATCTAACAACCCAAAGAATTCAAATGAAAGCTCTACATTACAACTAACACTATTACTAGTGGTTATGCTTTCTTCAACTGCTTCTAATATCCTATTAGATGTAGTTGCTATTAGAGGAAGGATAATGAGAAAGGTTAGAGAGAAACTCTTCTTAGAAATATTACTTTAATTACTTTGCTTAGCTTATTCAAATTAGCTCAAATACAAAAGTATTTATAGCTATAAGTCATACCTAGTACAATGAACATTCTTAATATGATAATTAATTAAGTACATGAATTGCTAATTTCAACCTTATAGATACTATGAAATAATAGACTTGTTATCAACAAAAGTTGTAGTGGCTTCATCTTAGGGAATATATACCATCTTTAATAATTTCCTCAACTAGATGGCATGAGCAACACATGAAGAAGTTGCAACATACTCAGCCTCACAAGTCCAAAGAGTCTTAACCAGTTACTTTTTTGAGCTCCAAGTGAATGCAGTGTCATCCATGGAGAATATGAAGCTAGTAGTACTTTTATGATGATCAATATCTCCACCCAATCACTATCACTATATCCAACAAGATTGATATTGTTGGAATAAACATATGCCAAACCATAGTCAGTTCTTCCTTTGATGTACTGAATAATCCTTTTAGCTATTTGCATGTAAGTTGAAGTTTAAGACTCCATGTATTGATTGAGAAGCCCAACTGCAAATAAAATATCAGGCCAATACAAATTAAGTATCTTAAACTTTTGCAAGGCTACTATACAATGTTGCATTAATCAATTTCATCATATTTGGACATTTTTATTCCATAAGCAATTAGGGTGCTTATGGGCTTGCACTTTTCCATGTTGAACCTCTTAAGAATCTTCTTAACATATCCTTCTTAAGAGATGAAAATACCATTTTTGCCTTGATTTACTTCATTTCCAAGATAATAAGTCATAAGCCCGATATTAGTCATTTCAAATTCTTAGGCCATTACCTTCTTGAATTCGTCAAACATTCTTGGATTATTCCCAATAAAGATCAAGTCATCCACATGTAGGCAAACAATCATAACTCCTCTATCTTTACCTTCTTTAACATATAGTCCATACTCATGAGGACATTTTACAAAATCATGGTCACAAAAATACTTGTCTATATGGCTATTCCACGCTCTCAATGCTTGCTTTAGGCTGTATAAAGCCTCCTTTAGCTTCAAAACTTTGTCTTCATGCCTTTTAACAAAGAACCCCAAAGGTTGTTAAATGTAGATATCCTCTTCTAGGTTACAATTTAAAAATGCTGCCTTTACATCTATTTGATAAATTTTCCACTTATGTTGAGTAGCCAAATAAATAAGTAAGTGAATAGTTTCTAAATGAGCTACTAGAGCAAAAACCTCATCATAATCAATGCCATGCTTTTAGCTATAGCCTTTTGCAATAAGCATAGCCTTGTATCTTTCCACATTTCCTTGAGCATTTTTCTTTACCTTATACACCCATTGTACTCTAATTGCTTTTTCACCTTTTGGAAGTGTTGTTAGCTCCCATGTATTATTCTTCAATATTGCTTGGATTTCTTCTTCCATTGTAGTTCTCCAATTCTTTTCTTGCACAACATCTTCAAAATTAAGGCTTTGAGTTAGCAAAAAGATAGAAAAAACTTAGATTATTAACAACCTTTCTTTCTTTGTAAATATTGCTAAGCCTACTGGTGTGCCTTGGTCTTTTAGAAGAGCTATCACATGGGGATTGAATATTTTGACAAGTACCTTTTTCATTGAACTCAACATCCTAACTAATTACAACCTTTCCACTTGTAGGATTATGCAATCTGTAGCCTTTTGAGTTAGATTCATAGCCAATAAAGATGAACTTCTTACTCTTATCATCATGTTTAGACTTAATTTCATCATAAACATGAACATATGCAATGTTACCAAAAACTCGAAAGTGGGAAACATTTGGCTTCTTTTCATGCCAAGCTTCATAGAGAGTCTTGCCTTGGATATTCTTTGTAGGGCTAAGATTAGATAAATACATGATACAAGCAACGACTTCAGCCCAAAACTCCTTCAACATTAATTTACTTTTTAACATGCTTCGAGTGGTGTTGAGAATAGTTCTATTTTTGTGTTCCACTACTCCATTCTATTGACGAGATCCAGGGACTGCGAGAAAATGCCAGATTCCATGAGTCATACAAAAGTTTTCAAATTCTTTAGATGTGAATTTGTCTGCCCTATCAATTCTCAAGGCTTGGATTAAATGACCACTTTCTTTCTCAACAAGAGCTTTAAACTTTTGGAAAGCAATGAAAACTTTATTTTTTGTCTTCAAGAAATAAATCTAAGTCTTACGAGAAAAATCATCAATAAAATGCAAGAAATAATGAGATTTACCATATGAGGAAGGTTTGATGGGTCCACACACATCAGCATGAACTAGTTAAAGTGGCCTCATTGCTTTTGAAATAGCCTCCTTTGGAAAACTTTTCCTTGGTTGCTTGCCATAGAGACATCCTCTACATATATGATTTGGTTGGTTAGTAAAAGGCAACCTATGCACCATTTTCTCTTTTGCCAAACATTTCAAACTTCCAAAATTCAAATGGCCATACGAATTTCCCACATTCTCATTCAATGTGTCATTCTTATTCAATGTTCTCACATTCTCCCACTTGGTCCCATGACACAATTGTATGAGAGTGTTTATCCTTATTTTGGCCAAATCGGATATTCCATTTGTCTGTGAAAAACTCCCACTTATT
>JANHAO010004326.1:0-24403 GCA_026873985.1 Saraca asoca
CTATAAATAGGACTACCATGTTAGCAAGAAGGGGGAGAGGCCAATCTTGTAAACAAAACTCTTACAGATTATCAATAAAATTTTCGCCATGGACGTAGGGTCCGGTACCGTCTGGATTTGGCCGAACCACGTTAAAAACATTGCCTTTTCTTCCCTCTCTTCCTCTGGACCATCTTTCACAACACTTCAAGAGCGACATTGATTCCTGAAATCCACATCTTGTTGGTTGAAGTTCTGGACCTCCATACGAGCCGAATTTCGACGACAACAACTTCATCCAATGGTTATAAAGCAGTCAATTTAAGAGTGTATGTCTGCCTTTGATGATTGAGAGAATAAATGAAAGACATATTTAGGATGCATTTGTTTTAACTGTTTTTTGTTTTCATTTTCATCGAAAATAGAAAATTATAAGTAAATTGTTTGGATGGTTTTTACCTGTTTCATTTTTTTTAAATAAGGAGTTTTTTTTTTGAAAATTTAGAAATCAATGAAAAATATTTTTTGTATTTTTATTTTTACATGATGATAATTTTAAAATTATTTAAACTCATTATGATAAATTACAAAAAATATTACTATTATTATCTATTTCCACCTCTGTCGACACATCTATCTCTACAACCACCTCCACTTTTACCATCATCACATCCAATTCCATTACAATTACCATCACTGTCACTATTGCCACAACCGTCATCGCTATATCCTCCACCTTCAACGTCATCACAATCATCCATTATTAATCATCACATAATTACCTTATCACAATTGCTCACCTTTTCAGTTAACATTATCTACTTTCATAATGATGATCCACAGTCCACTTCCACTGCTATCATTCTTTACCTCTCTTACCACCACTCACACTCACCATGTATACCTATTACTAATAATCACCTTTATTATTATTTGTTAAAACCATTATTCAGAATTATAATTACTTCCACTATTATTATCCATATCACCATAATTAACCATGAACTATTTCGTGATTATTGTTTCAAAATGAAAATGAAAATTATATTTAAAGAAACATCAACCATATTTAAAAAAGAAGAAGTTATTTTTAGAAAATAAAAATTGAAAATATTTTTATAAACCAAATGGTTACTTTCTTTTCCTTGCAATAATTATTTTTTATTTTTCGTTTCTCTAATAAAAATGTTATCTTTAACTATTACACAAGAAAAATTAAGACTTTATGTAATAAAACATTATATATATATATATATATATATGCACGCGTCACGAGTGCCCATGGAATCTCTATTTCTTGTAATCATTGTTTTCTCTTCTCTCATAAAAAAAAACCATCTTAAATTATCACACAAAATTTTTAACACTTTCTAATATCAATTATATTTAATTTAAAATAAGAAAATTATTTATCAATGACAGAAAAATAATAAGTTGTTGTTAATTGGAATTGAGATCACGGGATGATGTTACCGCAATTTTGATATTCAAGTGGTTGTTCATCCTTTTAACGAAAAGTCCTTGTTAATTTGAGTTGAGGTTATGCGACAATGTTACTTTAATTTTGATATTCAATGAGTTGTTCTTCTTTTTATTTCTTTATAAACCAATAAGTTGATTTCTGTTAATGATAAATAATCTTTTTGTTTTGTGTAAACAATAAATTAAACATCTAATTAGGATTAAAGAGTGTACAAATTTTGCGTGACAAATCAAAATAATATTTTATGTAAAAGAGGAAATAATAATTATTACAAGAAAGAGATATTCAATATATATATGTTTTGTAAAATAAAGTTTTAATTTATTTTGATGTCATAATTCATTAGGTGATAATGGATTTGAATAATATATTGAAGGATATTAGGTTTAAATCTCGTTATCAATGCCCAAAAAAATTTAAATGATGTAGGCTTAATATAAGTTTATGTGTTATTTAATTCAACGAATCTTTCTCATATTTTCTAAAATATTTTAAATGGATATTAAATTTTCATGTTTCATTTAAAATTTAGGAAATCTTATTCAAGAATTTCAAATGTTTTTAATTAAATATTTTCATGAAAAAATATATATTTTATATTCATATGATATAAAAATATTTAAGTTATATCAAAAAATCATTTTATCTACTTTCTATAAATATCTTATTATTTCAATTCATCATCACCTATTGTTATTAATCACATTTTATTATTATTTATCATTATTCATCATCGTTTTTCATCATCTTCTATTATTGATTACTATATATTACTCTTATCAATTAAGTTTAAGATATTAACTATTTAATTTTTAATAAAGAGATTTTAAATAATTTAATAATATTTTTAAATATATATAAATTAATTAAAATTAAATAATGTAATATTTTAAAAAATATTAAAATTACTGAAAAATCAAACACCCCCTTAAACATCAATTGATTCCGGCCGCTCTGCGTTGAAATGTGAACACATCCTCGCCGAAAAACTTGAACAGTTGAACAAGATCAAGTTTTGCAGATTAATAAAAAAGTTGAAATGTGAACCCCACTACATCGACACCCGCTAGTCTGGCTTCCATTCGTGAATTTGGGGCCCGTTTGGTTTAATGGAAAGGGAAAGGGAAAGGGAAAGGGAAAGCAAAATCCCCAATCTATTTTCCTTTTTGTTTTTTCCCGCCGGCCAAATACATGATGCCTGCTTTTATGTGGTTCACTTCTTTCTCTTTTAGGGTTTTTTTTTTCCTTTTTGTTTTCTTTTTGTTTTCTTTTTTTATTTTTTTGAGACTTTTTTTTTTACATTTTCCCCTAATCTATCTTGTTTTCTTTTTTTATTTTTAAATCTCTTTTAAGTTATTTTCTTTTATTTTTTAAAATTTTTTTACATTTTTTTCTTTCCTAATCTATCTTGTTTTCTTTTTTAATTTTTGTTGTTAGAATTTTCTTCCTTTTTATTTTTTTAAATTTTTTTGGGACCAATTTTTTTACATTTTTTCCTAATCTATCTTATTTTTTTATATTTTTTCTTCTCTAATCTATTTTATTTTTTATTATTCTTGAAAAATTTTTCTTCTACAGTTTTCCTCCCTAATCTATCTTATTTTTATTTTTTAAAAATTTTTTATTGAAATTTTCTTCTTTTTTATTTTTTTCAAATTTTTTTGGGATTAATATTTTTTAATATTTTAATTTTTTTAAATAAAAAATTTAATTTTTTTTAAAATTTAGTATTTAAATTTTTTATTCATAAATAAATTTTATTTTTTATTAAAATTTTAATTAATATATAATTAATTATAATATATTTTCTAATTATTTTATATTAATTTTATTTAAAAATTTAAATTTTCTATCCTTTAAAATTATAATCATATGAAAAATATAATTTTTTTTTAAAATAAAAAATAAAAAAGTACGCAACACCATTTGGGAATTTGCCTTTTTCTTTACCCCACATTGGGCAAAAAGCCGCGAATTTATGGGGCCAATCGACTTGATCTGTCTCCGACCTTCACAACGTATCGGGAAGAGTGTACCATGAACACACCAACACGTATGCAATTCAAAGCCTGCAAGTCGGTGCGGGACAAACTTTTCCCGAAAATTATTTATTCACTTTTAATATCTATTTACAATATGTTTTCTTTTATAAATTTGTTTATATAGCTACACTGAAAAAAACATTCCTAAAGCTGTCGTTTGTTTTATTACAAAAAAACTCCTCATAAAAATAAATAAAATATTTTTTAATAAAAATTATATTTTTTAATAAAATAAGCAGAGATTAAAGATACACTTCGTTATTTAAAATAATTAAAAATAAAATTTCTTTTCATTTCTAAATAAATTTACTTTTTAAATAATATTTAGATTTAGATTAAAAGAATTTCATCCCAATTTATTTTATTTATAATTTTTATTTTAATTATATTTATATCATTATAAAATTCTTCAAATTTATCAAGAATTTTATTAAAATTTATTTCATTTTACTTAAAATACATGTTATATCATATACTTCATTCTTATTCTAATATTTTATTTATCATGATATTATTATAATATATATTTTAATTAAATTTAATATATTTTTTACTATCTCTTAAATAAAAAAATTAGTTATAAATAAATTAAAATTGTTATTTTTGATATAATTTTTTAATAAATTTTATTAAAATAAAATGAAATCAACGCGGAGAAGTTGGGATGAAAATAAGGTCAAATACCAATCTTAAATTCCGAAAATATAGAAATAAATTAGTGTCTCCATCTGGGTTGAATGTGTGACTTTGAGTCCTCCTTGTCCGATCGTCACTCCGTCCAATAAAACACACATATTTTAGACAATTATTTATTTATATTAGTTACTTAATAATTTGTGTCACTCACCAAAAGGCAAAGCCGGCGAGTGTACAGTGTAGGAAAACGAATGGAACAGGTAAAGACTCCATAACCACGTTATAAAGAAAACGAAAGCTCAACCGACATAAAAACACAAACTTGGAACGTGGCAATACTTCAAAATGAAATAGGCCAAAGACGAAAATTCTGGTGGAAAATTAGAGAGGGGGGAAAAAGATGGGAAAAGGTTAGGTGGGCCTAGTAGTTTTATTTTCTCATCCCACATCTGTGGGCAACGTAGATATGGAGTTTTCTTTTTTCCTCCAAAACCATTACTCATCAAATTTATTACTTTAAATAAGAGGACCTAAACTTCACGAGTTTTCATATTTCAATACACTAAAAATTTTGTTTAGAGTGTATTTGTAAATATATAGCTAAATTATTTATTTAAAAGGATTTATTTGTCATATGACAATATAGTATCTTCTTTTCTATCAAATCAAATAAAAGAAAATGTTTTTTTTTTCTTCCCATGAAGTGAAAAAAACGTTTTTTTTTCATCCATTTTTTTAATTATTTTCTTTTCAATTTTTGTATCCTTTTTCTTTTTACCTCCAAACAAAGGGTTCAGATATATGATAAATCAAATTCACGCCAGAAATTATTCAAAGTACGAATGGCATTCTCTCGCCGAAAGAACAAGGCAATATGATGGTCGGAGAAAGAAAATTACTTGCACTTCTCGCAACTCTTGGAGAAAACTCTGGAACCCCGTGGGCTTCCAATGATAGCTCCATTAAACATGAAAAAGCACTCTAAAAGTTGGGCCTAAAGAAGGGCCGAAATAAAACAAGCCCATCAGACTTCACTCCCAAAAGAAAAAAACGGTTGTTCGGGGTAGGTGAGCTTGGTGCCTTTCGCCAAAAGAACCAGTTTTGCTTAGCAAATGGTGCTTTCAAATAAAACTTGCCTTCTACTCTACGATGAAATAAAATCTAAGCAAAAACGCCATTCATTCCAACTTCGAAAATCTCATTCTAACCACCGACTTCACTTTCACTCTCTCACAAAATAAATCTCTAGAAGCCTCAGCCTCTCTCCAGTCTTGTGGTGAATCAGAAAAAAATACAGACACCAAAAAACTTCTGAAGAAGGAAAAAACAGAGAAATGGATCCGAAATGGATTCTGGTTTTGTGCATGGCGGCAGCAATTTCAGCCATTGTGAAAGGACAATCGGCGGTGAAGCCATTGGTGAAGACAGTGAAGGGAAAGAAGCTGTGTGACAAAGGGTGGGAGTGCAAGGGATGGTCTGCATATTGTTGCAATGAGACTGTTTCTGACTATTTCCAGACTTACCAGTTCGAGACTATCTTCGCCAAGCGTAATACGCCGGTGGCTCACGCGGTCGGATTCTGGGATTACCATTCTTTTATCACAGCTGCGGCGGAGTATCAGCCTCTTGGATTTGGTACCACCGGTGGGAAGACCGGTGGGATGAAGGAGGTTGCGGCTTTTCTTGGTCATGTCGGCAGCAAAACCTCTTGTAAGTGCTCACATTTTTATTTTACGTGTTCATGAATGTGTATATACTTTCTTTCTTTTATGGGGTTTGGATCCATTTCATGATTTCATGTGCTCAATGACTGATCATAATTTAATTAGGACAATCTGAAATTTGGAACTGCTTCTAGTTTACTTTCATTAGTGCTGTTGGGTTTTGATATATTAGTAAAAAAGGCTTTGGAGCCTTGTGTCTGAGAAAAGAGTGAAAAATTGATTACAGGTGGGTACGGGGTGGCCACTGGGGGACCCTTTGCCTGGGGACTATGCTACAATAAGGAACTGAGTCCAGATAAGTACTACTGTGATGACTACTACAAATTGACCTATCCTTGTGCTCCTGGTGTTGCTTACTATGGCCGTGGTGCCATCCCTATCTATTGGTAAGCATATGTTCAGCCACTTCACTCGCGCTTTCACCCTCTATATGACCAATCATATTAGAACTTAGAATATATAAGATATGCGATCAAAATCCCACTTTTAAAAGAAAAAAATTTCCCTTTTGTTGATACTTTCATAACAGGAACTACAACTACGGAAAAACCGGGGAAGCCTTGAAGGCGGATTTGCTGAACCACCCAGAATACATAGAACAAAACGCCACACTGGCCTTCCAGGCTGCAATCTGGAGATGGATGACACCAGTCGAGAAAAAGCAACCTTCGGCTCATGATGTCTTCGTAGGCAACTGGAAGCCGACCAAGAACGACACACTCTCCAAGCGCGTGCCCGGATTCGGAACCACCATGAACGTGCTGTACGGAGATCAGGTTTGCGGCCAGGGACCAGACACGGAGTCCATGAACAACATCATGTCGCACTATCTGTATTACCTTGATCAAATGGGCGTTGGCCGCGAAGAGGCTGGTTCCAATGAAGTGCTAACATGCGCCGAGCAGAAACCATTTAAACCTTCATCTGGTTCTTCATCAACCTGAACTTTGATTTGATGTGATTTTGTTGGACTTTGCTTTCTTGACTTGTATTTGAAAGGGTGAAGACGAAGGTAATAAGGGAGGGAGAGTGGAGAATATTTCTACTTGGCCTCTATAAGGAGTTAAATAGGTTGGTGACAATGGTATATAATGCATGTGTAAAGATCAATCTGCTGTGAATCTTGGCTTTTGTGTTCTTTCTCTCAATTCATTGTTTGATGTTGTCTGAACAATTTTGTTAATATATGTATTATATGATGTGAATTTCACTAATTAAAATGGTATACGATTCTACTTCCTATCCAAATCTTCGGATTCCTTCCTTTTTTGTTTTTTTCCTTGCATCAAGTCTAACTTAAGTTGTAGAACATTGTGGATTAATGCAGGAAGGAATGATGAATGCAATTCGAATATGTTAGAAATGGACTTGTCACCATTGTAATATTTATGTTGTGACTTGCAATCTAAATCCTTACTTTAATCCAAACATTAAGTTTGCGTGCACACACACATATATATATATATATATATATATATTAATTACACAACTTATAATGATGAAGTTTTAATTTTTTTTATATTTATTACATGTAAAATCTGTATATATTTACAATTTTTTGAGAAAAAATTATAAGATTTTATATAAAAAATTGTAATTTTTATTATTTTTATATTAAATTTTCATAAAAAATTTACAAAATTTTTTAATGCATACCAAATCATTGCTTTTTTCTTTTTATCTGAAATACTAAAGAATACAATTTGAATGTCTGGCTTGTTTTAAAATGTGAGGCTGAATTTGATTTATGGGTAAAATATACTAAACCCTCCTAAATTATGCTTCAAAATCAACTTACTTAACCCTCAAAAGTTTTAAATTAATTGATAATATCAAATAATCTGTTAGTCATAATAAAGGTTTTAGAATTTTAATCAATCCCTTTGTTAAGTTATGTTTATTTTTCATATCAGTTAAGTGATATATTCTTATCACTAACACAATTTAATTTAAAGTTATGATTTATTTTATGTTTTTTATGATGAATTAAGAGTAATCTCAATAAATAATTTTTATCTGCAAAACAAAAGAATTCTTCCTTTTGATAAGAGAGTAGAATTTTCCATTTTTTTTTCTATTTAGGGGTTTTAAAAAGGAATTGATGACTCTTACTTTTATTTTGTTTCATATAAAATTTGAGAGTAAATAATAGACTCTTGAACACTATTTCTATGATTTTTTTTTTAATTTTCTATAAATTTTGATTTGTCTTATTTTATTTGATATAAACTGAGATGATTAAATTATAAATCTAAACTTGTTTAGTTGTAAATGGTAAGCTAAAATACAATCAAACTCAAGAAGATAATTTGAAATAAATAAATTCTCACTAAAATGAAAAAATTAAAATTAAAATTAAAGATAATATTTTAATTTAGTTAAAACATCAGATAGATTAAATGTCATATCTTAAAATTTTGGAAATAAGTTAAGGATATAATGTATTTTATTCTGGATTTAAATTATGTGCCCATGCTAGTATTTTCCTATTCTAAATTGTAGAGCAGCATTGAGCTCAACCCAAAATGTGTTACACTCTCTTTCCAAAAATATTTGAGTAAAATATTGATTTTTCAGTTTATTAAAATTAGACAAACATCTATTTTAGTTTGAAATTTTACACGTTAATCCATTTAACAAAGATATGTTAGGAATATTTTATTTTTGATTCCCTTATACCTTTTATTATAATTTTCTTTAAAAACTAATTATAAAATAACTATATGATTTATTTTTTTCTTTTTTCTTTCTTTTTCTTCCATTTTCTCTCTTGAATACTCAAGACCCCGCCATAATCCTCCTCACGTCTCACCTCTGTTGCCCAGTGCTCCTCCCATCCGCTGGCCAACGGTGCCATTCAATCGTCGCCGCTCCATGCCACCACTGTAGCTCTGCCATTACTGCCTGTGGTTTTTGCGATCTGCGTCCGTGGGAGCTGGCAGTGAAGGTTGCTAGACTGGAGCTCGGCCATTACTATTAGCAAGAAGGTAGAATGTATTGAAGAAATTTTATAACTATCGTGAGCTCACATCGATTTTAAATTCATTAGTGATGAATTTATATTAAATTTCAATTAGATTTGAAAAACAGGAATGTTAAAAATGAGTTATTTTCTGAGTTCTGAGAGTTTGTTTAACGATAATAATTAATAAGTTAGCTATTAGTTGTTTAAGTTGATAAAATTAATTGATTATATTAAAAATATTTAATAAAATTAATTATTAAATTATTTTATAAATATAAAATGACATAAAAGAATATATTAATATAATTAGATGATATTTATTTTGAGATAAAAGTATATTGATACAATCAAAATATTCAAAATAAAAATAAAATTATCTAAAATTTAATTAAATTATATTTTATGACATCATATATTTATTTATTTATATTTATTTATATTAAATTAATAAAAATATGTCAAATATGTAATGATATGTGAGTTTTTTTTTTGTTTTCTTTGACTTTGTAAAAGAAAAAAAATATTAAACACAGTATGACATCAGAAAAAAAATAAACATAAAAAATGAAGGTTTTTAATTAGGACATGAATTATCAATTAATAAAAAAGAGAGAAATAAATTAAAAAAAATAATAAAAAAATTCTATTTTAATAAGTTTTTAAAAGAGAATTTTTTTTTCCTTGAAAAAATTAATATACTAAACACTTCTAAAATATAAAAGAGAGTTGTTTAATCAAATCAAAAAGTTAAAAGCTAACTTTTTTGATGCACAAAACACACACCAACTGACCCATTCTTAATTTCTTGAAAATCTTTTATTTGAGTTTTTAAAAATTTATGATATTTTATGCTGAATCTCCGTTGTTCTGAAATGGGTTTTTGAATTTCTTTTTATATGTTGAGATTTGTCCAATATGTCTAGTGTTTCACCTAAAACTGAACATCGATTTTTTGTGCGAAATGAATTTTTTCGCAGACCATAAGTTCGTGATCTTCTTGATTATTACGAATTAATGAAGATTATTCTTAACATTTCTGTCAAATTTTATTAGCTTTGATATCTAAATTTCTACATTCTCATATTCCCTTATGTTTCCATTAGAGTACCTAAAATGGACTTATTTTGAAAATTTGAGGAATTGAGACCAAATTGTTGTTTTTGTCGGCGAAAGTTCTAAGGTCATTTTTCTTGTAATTCAGTTCTTCTGAGTAAGGCTTTATTGAAAGATGACTTCGAATAAGTATGTAGCATCCATTAGCAGAGGAATCAAAGTTTAGTTTATATTAGCCTATTATTTGTTCAGGTCCTCTGAGGAAGAAGAAAGAAGGGGTGTTTGTAGGGTTATTTGGTCAAATTTGGCCCCTTTCTGTTCACTTAACGAAGGTTAGTTCCTTCAGTTCAAATTGGATTTATGTATAATGTCATTTTCGGCTTTAAAGGAGGTATAAGTAGGATCTCAATCAAACAATAAAGGGACGTCCATGTATTTTTCGCAAATCCAAGGGAAGGGCAAAGTAATTAAGTCAATGATTGAAAGGAGGTGATAAAACTCATTTATATTAATTTGATTCTTTAACAAATTTTAATACTAATTTAATCATTAATATTTTATTACATCTGATTAAATCCTTTTGTTAGTTCATTGTTTGATCTTTAGAAAAATTTTTAACGTGACAAACAAAGTTGATTTGATCATGTATTTATCATTGCTATAGTTAGTGGTCAAATTTGTCCTTAAAATATACACATAATATAAAATTAATCATAAATTTTATATTAACATCAATTAAGTCAAATTTTGTTTAAATTTACATTAAATTAATCATGTTGTTAATATATCTGTTTGTTTTCTTAAATGACAAACTTTTTAATTATACGGTCCTAAACTAAAATTCTTAAATTTTTTTTTGATATGAAAGTTTGAAATTATAAGAAAAAAACTTATTTGAGAATTGAATTTCTAAAATATTATTCTTACAAAACCTAGTTTCTAAATTCCCTAAATTTCAATCCTAAATAGCACCCAAGACAAATAAAATCCCATGGAAGAGAAACATGCCAAGGAGAAGAAATCGATCACGGCATGCTAGCAGAGAAGAGGCCAAAAGTCGAAAAGAAGTTGCGTAAGATTTATTGTTGAATTTGACATTTAAGTTTTGTTATTGAATTTGCATTTTATTAGCGAATTCTATGATGGAAGCTCCATGAAACAGAGGAGGCTTAGGATTTAGTAAAAATGGAGCTAAGAGAAAAAGCAAAAGATAGTAGTTTCATAGCCACACAACCTTGCCAAGAGTTTCACAACTATGTAAACTTTATAGGAGAAGAAAGAGTTTGGAAAATTCAAGAAGTTTAAAAAGGTTCTAAAATAGAAAAAAATTAATTTTCCAACTTGGTATTTTCTTTTTTAAAATTGTGAATTAATTTTGATAAGTCTAATAATCATGCAAGCTTGCTAATGGGAGGACTAATGGAAAGACTTAATTAATATCAATTTAAAGTTTAAGACTAATTTGATGTTACTTAAAACTTTAGAACTAATTTGATATCATGTTTATCTTTCATGAATGAATTTGACCATTTAAAATTTGGAATTTAGTAAAAAGAATAGAAATACTGACGACAGAACTAATTTAATACCAATTTAAATGGAACTGAATTTTTTTTAATTAATGTCAGTATAAAGTTTAGGACTAATTTGATGTTAGATGTATCTTTCAAGTATAAATTTAACCACTAACTCTAAAATCAATTATCATTTTAACAATTTTGCCAATAGTTCTTATGACAAAAGAAGGAATTGATGGGGGCATAAACAAATGTTCAAGTACTAAATTGATACTACATCTTTTTGAGAGGTTTGATTAAGCATAAGTGAATAATTAGAGTATTAAAAATATTAAAATTGTTTAAAAGAAATAAATTGATGTAAACTGAATTAATAAATGAGGAAAATAAATGTTTAGTCTTAAAGTTATTTGTGCCCATAAATAACAATCTCTAAACTGTCCAACTACTTGAACAGAAAATTTGTTCATTTGTTCAGTTCGTCCACTGCCATGATACATAATGTAGGTCACACATAATTACTAAATGTTATCTTCATAATTCCATAAGCTCAGAAAATTGCTGCCATTATTTGAATTTCACCATCAGTTGCAATGGCTGAAAGTGATTTTTTATTCCTTATTACCTGGAGCTTATATCACAAGATGTCAACATTGTGCTCTCTGCATCAAATAATCCAGTCCAAACAGATAATGTAAGATTAATTTGTCAACAATCTTATGATGAATAAGTTCACTTCTTTAGCAGGATCAGCATTCAACATTCTCTATTACTTCACAGTATATCAAAGACTTGACTTCAACAGCAGGCATTACACCTATGAAGAGGGGTGTAGAAATGATGAAGATGATGACAATACCCCAGTTGGCAGTTGCCAATCTGTTGTGCCCTCAATTGTCATACACAAAAGTGAAGAAATTTATCAAGACAGAAATGAGATCAATTCTGTGGAAGACAAATGAACTGCTCTCTCTATCTAATCAAAGATTTATTATTTTGGCAAAGTGAGTGAATGGCTTGCTACCATATATCTCTGCAGGAAAAACATAGCTGCTTCCTATAATCTCTTTCGTTACTTGGTTCTACTATCTTGAACTTATTTGACAATGGTCTGTAGTACTTAAATTTCCCTAATGCTGAATTATTTGAATTTGAATGATATGTAACAATGAATGCTATTAATGCTATGTACATCATTTCCAAATTCCACATTAATAGTTGATTCAATAACAAAGTACTACGTCAACTTTTCATTATTATTCAATATTGTTTTCCCAGTATGTAAGTTATAATGGTGAGTTCTTTCCAGATCCGTGCATAGCAGGGTCAACAACTAGTTATATATATATATATATATATATATATATATATATAGATATAAGAAATCGCTGATGTTATATTGGAACATATGACCATTTTTCATAAAATATTTTTCTTCCAAAACATATTTGATCATATTTTATATTTAAAATGTAATCATAATTTTAAAACCAAAAATTTAATAATAAAATTTTATTATATATTTAAAAAACGTTTAATCAAATTCTTTAAAGTTGAAATTTATATTATGAGTTTATCAATTAGATACACCTCATAATTTTTAATTAATAATCACTGAGTTGTTAATATTCATATTATAATCAAATATGTTTCAAAATGTAATATTATATTGTTGTAATTTATATAAAAAGTTGATATATGTTTATTTTTTTAACATTCATTTAATATGTAAAATAAAATTTTATTATTAAAATTCCTATATTAAAAGTATGATTATATTTAAAATATAAAATATGGTGAAATATATTTTTAAATTTAATATTATATTTTTGTAAACTTACAATGAGATATACACTATATTTTTTGTTATAATCATTGATTTTCTAATATTATATGTTTTTAAACGTAATACTATAAAAATTATAAGTTTTTTATTTAATAATATTATATTATTGCAATTTGTATCTTTGTCAAATATAACATTATTTGATTTAGAAAGACTGTCATATTAAATTTATGGAGAGATTAAAATCTTTTATATTTAAAATATAATCATAATTCTAATATAGGAAATTTAGTAACAAAATTTTTATCTATTTAAAAAAAATTTAAGATCCTTTCCGTAATACTATATTGTTGTAATTTATATCATGAGCAAATCAATAAGATATATCCCATATATATTTTTTATAATAATTATTGATTTGCTCATCTTATAATCACATATGTTTTTTAATATAATATTATATTATTTCTATTTATATAAAAAGTTTATATATATTTGGTTTTTTAATCTTTTTTAATGTAAAATAATTTTTATTACCGAATTTCTTTTTTTAGCATTATGATGTTATTTTAAATATAAAATATTATTAAATATATTTTTAAATATAATATAATATTGTTACCAAGAGATATAACCCATATTTTTTTTTATTATAATCATCCATATTTTTTAATTATAATTATTGATTTGAAACTTATATGAAAAATAAATATGACCAAATGTGATTTTAAATATATTGTTGCAATTAGTAATCATTGATTTGTGCAAATTATATGTTTTTAAATGTAATATTATAAAAATTTTAAGTTTTTTATTTAGTAATATTATATTATTGTAATTTATGTATTTACCAAAATTAACATTAGTTAATTTAGGTAGACTGACTTTTAATATTTTTGGGGAGATTATAATACTTAAGTTGTATATAATTTGACCTACTATAAATTCAAATTAGGTATTCAAAGTAAACCATCAATCTCTCTTATTCGAATTCAGCATGTAATAGTCTTTGGTTTTTTCATGTTCCAAAATTTGTCTTTGGTGCATTGTTATTTAATATTAAAAAATAAAATTTAAATTAATTTGATTTAAAATATTCATTTTGCAGCAAAGAAAGTGAAAATATCAGGAAGTATTAATTTTGTATGTGACATATCCTTATTAAAGTGTATGTGAAACATGAAGGTTAGAATAATACATCTTTAGATAGCTCATAATTTTCAAAATAAACAACTAGTGACAGAGAAATGTTTTTATGAATCAAACGGTAATAGTGTAATGTTTGTTTTGTCTGTTTCCTATGTTTTTTCATTTAATATTCACCGACTAATATTTTATAGTTGGATCTATATTTAATTTATCAAAAGATGATCAAATTTAAGATACAATAAAAAAATTATTTTCAAGATTTGAGAAATCCTTAAAGGAAGATAGTGTACACTTGATACATAACCTTAGAGTTAACCTCAACAATTACAAATATAAGATTCCACATCATAGATATAAGGTGAACTTTCAAAACAATTACATAACTAAAAAGGTGATAGACTTTGCATTACCACAGAAATACACTTATATGCTAGTTATTTCACACATATCATGTTGATTTAGAGATTAACATCTATATGAGTGATGTGGAAAGTTACAACAATTCATGTTAATTTTTAAACTAACATGCAAAAAAAGAAATGACGTCAGTTTTAAATATACAATTAATATCTTTTTATTTGAAAAAAATTTTACACAATGATTTTTTTATGAGTAATCAACATCTTTTTTTTTTCCTTTAAAAACATTGGTTTTTAACAAAAATCAACATCCTTTATCAACTATTAAAGACATTGATTTTACAAAATAACCGATGTCTTTTATTTATCACTAAAGATATCAGTTATTTATAAAAATAGATGTCGTCAATGGAAAAAAAAATCAATTTTGTAGATAATCTAACTTTTTTCCCTTAAAAAAAGTTTGCTACTAATTACAGAAACATGTGACTATTTACATTTTTGTAAAAACAACCATTAAACCAAAACCTACAATCACCCAACACAATCCCAATTTTAACAACTTCAAATATTTTATTGGATCAACAAAAAATTCAAGACATTACAAAACTAATTAAAATCAAAACATGCCAAATTAATAACAAGTCTAGACATAATAATCATTCACTTATTTTCTGACTAAATTCACTCCATTATACTTCTCCTTTAGTTAAGCATTCTTTTATAATGTAATTTCTGACATTGGTGAGAGCTTTATGTAAGAAATATTTTAAGTATTATCATGTTTATCCAAATAAGTTCAGGTCGCATTTTTACATTTACAATTCATAAAAGTCAATTTACTTGAAAGATAGAATTTTATTTTTTATAAAATCAGCAAATTGATATTTGTTTTTCATATAAGCAACTAAATTAAATTACATGAAGCTGGTTGTAGCAATCATACCTAAGAGCAAACCATTCAAGAAGCAATATAGATTGTATATTATTACCAAATACTGAATTCCTTCCTAAAGCAGTTTTTGCTTCACTGAAATCAAACAATTTTATTATCAAACCATCTTAATTTTCATAAACAAATAATTAAGAGTAAGCATATAACTAAAAATCATAGTTAGTTATGTACATATACAATGAACATATAATATATCAAGTATAGGCATCTAAGCTAAAAATTATATAGTTTCCTACATATACAATAAATAGGATCAATTACTTTCAATTTTTCATAATTTTTTTTCTCTTGGAGGATCTTCAACCCATATCCTTCATCATAATCATCTCGCATGTAGAACTCTTTCAAGTTATCTTCATCATTCACCGGAGGTAGTCCTAAAGAGAATGAAGAGGTCTTCTTAATATCATTACTTATCTCTTTTTCATTCCTATCACTCGAATGCCATTGTTATTCTTAAACCATTTATATCAAAACACAGGTACCCTAAATTTGCTGCAGTCAAGCTCCTATACATCTTCATTAACCCTGTAATATGACGAATTTGTGTATACAAAATTTTTATCTTTAGAACTAGAAATATGCATTGACCGAGCCACAAAACTAATTACACTATTTTGTACAGTGCTCCAATCATTTTATCCCTTTGTGTAGAAAGAACACCTATTGATGTCATATCCATAATAAGATAAGACTTCCATATGAGGCCTATGGGTTAACTATCTTATATTTTGAAAAACATTATTTAGGGTGAAAATGAACTCAATTTTGGAACCAAATGATAAAGGAGTGGTTGTATTCAGCTTATACCTATTATTCATTCTTTCTATGATTATGCTCTCTTGTAAGGAAAAATGCTCGTCCAAGTAAGGCTTCACTTCTTCTTTATTAGGCTGGATGTAAGGGTGTGCTTGCAACTATATTTCATGGTTGATGCATACCATTTGGGGTCCTTGGGGTACTTTTACTTGCGATTCTTCCCTCATCATGAGACTTAGGAGCTTTGATAGCTTTTGCATTTGATAAATATTCATTGTAGAACTCAACAACCTCTTTAGGGATGTAGCTTTTAGTAATACATCCTTTAGGCTAATGTCTATTCCTTACATACCCTTTTAGGTTTTTCATGTATCACTCAAACAGATCCATCCACCTTAAACAAACTAGTTCACAAACTTTTATCTGTCTCACCAAATGAACAATCGAATGCACTATGACGTTAAAAAAGAAAAGTGGAAAATACATCCTAAGTTAACACATCACAATAACAACATCCATTTGCAAGCCATCCAATTTCTCAAGGTCAACAACTTTGTTACATATTTCATTGAAGAAACAACAAAGTTTAGTAATAGTGTGTCTTATATGTTTAAGCAATACTGATTGGATAGCCACCGGTAATGTTGACGGCAAAGTCCAATCAATAGGTAAAGTTCAGTAAATCCCTAAACTGCAAATTGTTAGTGTGTAAGGAAGAGATCAAAAGGGAGGAAGAATAAAGGACACTAGAGGCTTTTTAACATAGTTCGACTAAAGTTAGTATGACCCCTATGTCTATGGTGGTTATACTTGCTATTATGTAGTTACTTCTCTGTATAGTCTAGTAGAGTTGCAGTACATATATTCTCTCATTATTTTAGTAGAATTTCTACATATATTTTTCTTTTCTTTTTCTACAATAATTTTTCTTTTATTTATAGAGGCAGGGGTTTATAAATGTAATTTGATAAATTATAAAACTATCTTTTCTACTGCATCAGGCAATAAATGCTAAGCAACTCACTGTTGATTTTTGGGGTCTGATCTGTTGATTAGAAGTATATGCCTCTGGCTACTGACTAGACTTTGGTGGTCTGTATCCATGTATGAGATAGCTCATTTGGTAATCTGAGCTCAAGTTGGGTAACCTGCCAGCTAGCTCTCGTGACCTCGTTCCAGAATAGGTTGGGCCTTTCTTAGTTAGGTTAGTCTATTGGGCCTTTGCTAGCCCATTTCATATGATTCCAAAAATACCCATAATATTAGCTCCCAACTCTCAGTTTGCTCTATGGACTAGGAGTTGTTGTTTGCTAGCAAAATCCTTACTTGTAGTTTGCAGTGTTGTCAAGTCCTTCACTTACAGTTTGTAGTGTTGTTAAAGCTTCCGCTTACAGCCCACACTTCAGACTTCAATCTTATCACTTTATCTGCACCAACCCATGCATATAATGTATATGTTTTATGGTCGTTGATGTGGCAGCCTTACTTTTTTCAAAATCATTTGATCAAGAATAGTTGGACAGCTTCTGGATCCTTCAGTAAAGCCAGACTAGTCTATATAAGGTGTGAAAAACTTTCTTCCTTTTCCATGAGATGACTTAATGGGTGTATTAGCTGAGCCCCTTATGTTTTCGATGGTTTGGATCTTTGGTCGAGTACTACGAGATGTGTATAGCCTGCTACTACAATTTCTCTCTGAGGATCCCAGGAAGTTTTGTTACATTTTTCCATAAGCTCATCGTGGTCATGTTGAATAATGCGACTCTTTCCCTTTTATTCTTTGGCCTCCTTGCATGGTGAGTTAACCATTTGGTTCTCTCCAAGTACCTTGGGGGGCACTCAAGTTAGGGAAGAAGCTCTTAGCTTAAAAGGAGGACAAGAAAGAGTTGGAGCAGTTCAGCTTGCTCATTGATCCTCCAGCTTGTTGGAATTCAACTCTTCCTTTTAAGATATGTTGGCTATAGGCTTGCTTTAATTTGTACTCTTGAATCTTCATGTAAATTCACCTTGCTGAAAATTTTTTTATAATAAATGAACTTTTTATGATTCTTGTGCACCATGCTAAATGCTCTATATATCATGGAAGATAATATGTAGGTTGACACAAATTCCTATAAATCACAGTAAAATAAAATATTAAGTTGTATAGCCAATCAATTATATTAATGCTTCTTAGTTGTCAATAAATTTGAGCACCGGAGTGCCTCAGTTGATAACCACAAATTCCTACAAATCATAGTCAAACAAAATATTAAGTTGAATGATGAACCAGTTATATTAACGTTTCTTAGTTATCAATAAATTTGAGAACTGGAGTGCCTCAACTGGTAATGAGTTTGAGTACTGGAATGCCTCAGCTGGTAACGAGTTCAAGTATCAAAGTGCCTTAGCACCTAAGCTAGTGTGAGATTGAGTACCCAGGTATATCACACAAATGCGCCTTAGCTAGCATGAGATTGGGTGCCTAAGTAAGTTACATGGATACGCCTCAGCTAGCACAAGTGCCCAGATAGGTCGCATAGATATGCCTTTACTAGCACAAATAGGTCACATAAGAGATGAGCCTTAGTATAACTTGAATGTCGGTGAGAGGAGCTATAATCCGTTGCTTGTGATCTACAATCTCACAGGTTGTTTGGCATATTTCTATCCGTTTTATCTGTGACTCTTAAATTTTTGCCACTAGCCCATGTGATTATTTCTGCCTTTGGTGAATGTTTTTGCTAGGCTGGCGGCAACTTATTATTGGCATCCATCAGACCATCAAATTGTGGGTATTTGATGGGTTCCCAAATCCAATAATGAGACAGCGCACGATATAACTTGAGGAGAAACCCTTTTCCCCTTTTCATTTGTCATTTGAAATTTGAAGCTTCTCATTCTCTCTCTATCAAGTCTGTGGCCGTTCATCGCCATTTGCTATTGTCAATACTATTTAGGCTCAGCAAGCTCATGGTTTAGGTTCAGATTATCAAGGACTAGCTTCACACAAGCTCTAGACCTTCTCCTTTGGTTAACACAGTGAGTTTTCTTTTTTTGATTTCTGGTTTTTGGGTGTCTTTATTCTGTAACCTATGTGAGGTATACTTGCCTATTGTTGACAAAATCTAGAATATTGGTTGAATCTTCTTGCTTATGTGTTTTCCTTCATCATGTTTAGTTTATCTGGTCAGTTCATCAGTAGACTCTAGGGTTTCCAGTTGTTGTTTCAAGTCTTTCATTAGTTTTTTGGGCTTTATCAGCCAAATAGTTGAACCCTCATTGTCATCTAGAGTCTGGGTCTTAGGCTTGGTGATTCAAGGCATGTTGCTTAGTGATTCAAGGCATGTATGACCTGTTGTGTAGGAAAAACTCAATGGATCTCTTAACTTTAAGGATGATCTGGCTTCTGCAACCTGACCATTTCTCTTTCTCTCTTTTTTGTAAATGCCTCAATTTCACAGACACCATGGTCACCAAGTGAGTGGTGGAGATACTAATCCTTTAAAGATAGTAGGGAGCAACTTTGTGTCATAGGGGAGATGACCTCTCAGAGTAGTGAGGTCGCAAAGGAGTTCATAGCTTGCTTTAGACCTGGAGGGAATCCTCGAGCTATTGAAAAGGGGCTTTTGGATCATTCACCTTTTGTGCATCACCTCTCGTCTATCAAGGTTAACGAGCTCGAAGGAATAGCTTTCTGATGGGCTGCCTTATCTTAGCACCTTCTCTTAATGACCATGCTGCCTTTCTTCCTCTGGAGTTCGTAGTGATTAGTATCCAACATCTTGATGTTAGGCTCAGATTCTCGATCCATCCTTCTATAGTAGACTTTTTGAATAAATTAAAACTTTCTTCTTTCCAATTGACTCCTAACTCGTACTCTCAACTAACTTCCCTCGTGTTCCTTTACCTTAGGAATGGCCTTGCACCTCCTTCAGTTAGAGTACTTTGTAACCTTTATAATATTAAGTATACAGAGCTGTGAGATGGAATCTATTATCTCTTAACTTGCTTGTCTAATTATAAGAGAATTTTGCATCAAGGGGATGCCAAAGGGAAGTCCAACATGGGAAAATATAAAACATGTTGGTTTTACATTACTTGCCTATCCTTGCATCATCTCCAAAACTTTGCATTTGTGTTGAGTCTTGGTAAGTGAGTTGAGGGAGTGTAGATTAGTTTTAGTACTTATTTTACTTTATTTTAAATCTGACCCTATGTTATGTCTTGCAGATAGAGTTAGGAAGGAGAAACTAGTGCTGAAGGTGGAGGAAGCTAAGGTGCTCAACCAGTTCATTGCCTTTGAGGATCCTCAGAATGACCAAGGGTTCGACGAGGAGCTTCTGCTATCTTATAGGCTCTCCTCTACCCTCGACGTCGAGCTTCTTGATAGCGTGAGAGATATTAAAGCTCACGGAGCTAGAGAGGTTGTTCCAACAGATTTCGGGGAGCATAAAAATATGGTGAGACTTAATCTTCTCATAGCCCCAGCCTCTACCTCTACTAGGTCAAGACCTACCACCACGGTAACCTTTGTTGATGCTACTCATCCTTCCTTTGCAGTAGTTGTAGTGGAGGCTTTATGGGTGTTGGTCCCCATTTCATAGCTGAAAGTGGTTGAGGTTACAAGAGGGCTAGTGATGTCTCCTAGCCATAGGGAAGAGTCTTCAGGTGAGCCTTTTCCTAAAAAACAAAAAACTAACAAGGGGAAGAAGGTAACTGCTACTTCAAAAGAGGAGTTCGAGGGCACATTGGAAGAAGGTCTTGATGGTTTGGGTCCCAGGACAAGGGAATATTATGATTTCCTTCACAAGCATATAGGCCAGGTCTTAGGGATCCATATAAAATCACTAGAGTCTGGAGACATGCATGGTGATGGCTTGATGGGCATGTTGGTTTGCCACTATTTGCTAGTAAGTATAATTCTTTCTCTTCACTTTTCACCTTTTTGGTGCGTAATTTTAACCATTTTAGTCCTTTCAAGGTGCACTGGAGGGTATTAAGATAAGGGATGAGATCTTATTTTGGGATGAAGAGCGGAGCAAGCTTGAATGTGACTTAGCTACTTTGACTATGGAGGCATTAGAGCTGAGGTAGAAATTACAAAATTATGAGACCCAGCCATAGAATGCCAAGGTAGCTAAAAAGGCGGCCAAGGAGGCTTTGTTTCATGAGATGTCCAACCAAATCTCAAAGCTCTATAAAACCACTGATGAGCTAAGGTAGTTGCAAAATGAATTAGATGTAATAGTGAGACAGGATGAGGCTATCTAAAAGAAAGAGGAAGTAGCCAAGGATAGGGTCTCTTGTGATAAGGATATGGCCATTCAAGCTGAGGAGGAGGTCGCCCGAGTCAGTGGGAGACTACTGCTATGATTGCACAAGCTGAAGACACCATAGTCTCTGATACTATCGATAACTTTCTATTTACCCTATGGAAAAGGCATTCAGACATAGACTTTACCTTTTTTGGTGGGGACATTGAAGCAACTATCTAGCATTTTGTGGAGGATGTGAGGGCAACTTTAATTTCGGGTCTAAAAATTGGTGGTGAAGGTTCTCCTGCTCAGGGTGATACTCAGGTAGGTCAAGGAAAGAGCTACAACGAGGTCTATGAGCAAATAATAGAAGACTTATTCATGCCTTTCACCAATCCTCCAACTCTCCATTACTCATCCAGGCCCTTGACCTCACCATAGATCATGCCTCTATGTCCCAGCCTCGCATTTTTATTTTTGATTACTTAAAATGTACTTCGACTGGACAAATTGTTTGTAATGAAAGTAACTATTTTTCGATGAAATGTTTACTTTTGAAATGAATATGTTTAACTTAGTTCATTCTAGTTAATTAACCTTCCGAGCTTTTGCCAAGTCAAACACTAGAATGCTTTGTTAGCAAACTGTGGCTTCATGACTAAATGCCAAATTAGTAAGTGATGGCCCTTGTAAATCCCAAGATAGCTGGTTGAGCTGATAGATAGATAACCAACAAACTGTGGAATATGTTAAGTTGAATGCCTAGTAATAGATAGAGTCACAATAATTATGCTACTTGGCGGGTTCTGCCACAGTTTGTAGATTGACTTGTGATTAAAATCAAGATAAATGCCTGGTATGTCATAAACGATAATTCTTCAGTCAAGTAAAATGGGCTCCTAGAGAATCATGGATTTTTTATACCTAGAAATAGTTTACTTCCTGTGTAATGCTCTATTGAAAATCCATTCAGAAATTAGTAAGCAGAGACATAATGATTTAAGGAAGAGTTTGGGTGCTTTTATTAATTTCTAAATGATTTTATAGGACTTGAGGGGTGAACAAATATTCATTGATAATATGGGCACAAGTGTTCTACATTCCAAGCTCGAGGAAATTTTGTCCCATCCACATTCACCAGGTGATAAGCTTTATTGCCTAGGACTTTCTTAATAAGGTAGGGACCCTCCCAATTCGGACCTAGGGTTCCCTCATTAGCCTTGCGTGCTCCTAGAAGGATAAGATGTAGTATGAGGTTACCAATTTTGTAATACCAAACTTGGACCTTTCTATTATAATACCTTGTGACCCGTTGCTGGTAGGTCACGATTCTAAGCTGAGCTTTTTCTCTTGTTTCTTCTATAAGATTAATATTCGTGACAAGCAGTTGGTTGTTATTGTCTGGATTAAAAGTAATTTTTCATTATGAAGCTATTTCAAGTTCTATTGGGATCATTGCCTTGGATCCATATACCATCGAAAAGGGAGTTTCTCCTATAGTACTACAAATTATGGTTCTGTAAGCTCATAGCACTTTTTGCAGCTCGTCTACCCACGCTCCCTTCTTGGCCTCCAACTTTGTTTTCAAGATTTGTTTGATGATCTTGTTGATGGCTTCAACTTGTCAATTGGCCTGTGGATTGTCTACAACTGAGCAGCTTTTTGTGATCTTGAGACCATCACAAAACTTGTT
This sequence comes from Saraca asoca, assembly GCA_026873985.1. Lineage (NCBI taxonomy): Eukaryota > Viridiplantae > Streptophyta > Magnoliopsida > Fabales > Fabaceae > Saraca > Saraca asoca. Next base: position 23,338 of record JANHAO010004326.1, read on the forward strand.
AAATTGCTCACTATTAAATTAGGTCCCATTATCAGTCATGATCTACTAAGGGACTCCAAATCTATAAATAATGTTGTTCCATACAAACTTCTTAATCTTTGTAGAAGAGATCTTTACGGGCTCCTTTGCCTCTGCCTACTTGGTGAAATAATCTGCAGCTATCATTGTATGTTTGCAATTTTTGTGAGCTGTAGGGAGTGGTCTAATTAAATCCATGCCCTAGATCACAAGGGCCCATGGACTAACCATCTACTATAGGTAGGTTGGCGGAGCTCGTGAGATCTTCACGAACCTCTAGCATTTGTCGCATCTTTTGACAAGATCAATAGTGTCCTATTTCATTGTGAGCTAATAGAATCCCTACCAGAGAGCTTTTTGAGCTAAAGATAACCTCCTAGGATGATTGCCATAATGGCTAGCATTGATCTCTTTTAGGATGACATCACAGTCATGGCCATCAATGTATCTTAGAAGTGGAGTTAAGAATTCTCTTTTGTATAACATATTATCATAGATGCAATATTTGGCTGTCTGAGCTCTTAATTGTCATCCCTTAAGCTTTTTTTTTGGTAGCTTGTCATTCCATAAATAGTTTAGAATTGGGTTCATCCAGGAACCTGGTGCCTCGATAACTGTCATTATGGCATCCTTCTATTTTATACTTGGGGACGAGAGGAATTCTACTAGGATTACCCCCAGGAAGTTAGCATCCTTGGTTATGGCTAGGCGAGCTAAGGCATCAGCATGTGTGTATTTGATTGACTTTATATTGCTGAAATGAGCTTAGTAATTCCTAGACTTTCTGTAGGTAGTGATGTATGCACAAACTTGTTGTACGTTTTAAAATAACCACAAGCGCACGGTGTAGGTGTAGTAAAGAACCGGCGAATATGGGTCGATCCCTCAGGGAAGTTTTGCTTCTTTTTAAGTATTGAAACCTTTACAGTTTAACTATCCAAATAGATTAAAGAATAGAGGGAATAGTAGAAAATAATAAATGATGCTTATAAAATAAAGAAAGCAAGGATGTAAACTAAAGAAAGTATTAAGTGCAAAAAGACCTAGG
>JANHAO010004327.1:0-24407 GCA_026873985.1 Saraca asoca
ATATATATATTTATTTGTTAAATTGTTTATCAGGTTCTGATGAAATAAGGCCTTGAGCCTCGGTATCCAAATTATAGGGGAGACTCTACCGAATTTTCGGTAGGAGTAAATAAACAATTAAGGGTCAAAATGTGTCATTAGGCCTGTAGGAGGTCTCCTACGGGTGATCTTCTACGCCGGTCACGGACTTAGGAATTGGGTCGTGACATTGCCATCCCTCTAGGAAAAATATATTCTTCAAAAACCAAGTTTTAATTTACAAATGAATGTCACACTAATGCGACTTATTTTTCGATATCGTGCTAGTACGACCTATTAAGCATCGCATTAGTGTAACCTATCCCTTAGTGTTTCGCTAATACAATGGCAACTTAGAGTTCGTGCATACAAGCCACTCTGTGCGCACAGTGACCTTACTACACATATGAGCCACTTTCTTAGCCACCTATGTTGCGATCTTACCATATATGTGGGCCACTTTCTTAGCCATCGTATGTATGCAACTTAAAGCTTGTGCATGCAAGCCACTTTCTTAGCCATCGCATGCACGCAACGATCTTACCGTGCATACGAGCAACTTTCTTAGCCACCGTGTGCATGTCATCTTTAGCTCGTGTATACGAGCCACTTTCTTAGCCATCATGTGTGCGCAGCGACCCTACCAAACTTATGAGCCACTTTCTCAGCCACAGTACATCGCTATCTTACCATACATGTGAGCTACTTTCTTAGCCACTGCATATGTGCAACTTAAAGCTCGTGCATGCGAGCCACTTTCTTAGCCACCGTATGCATGCAGCGATCTTACCATGCATATGAGTAACTTTCTTAGCCATCATGTGCACGCAGCGACCTTACCACACATATGAGCCATTTTCTTAGCCATCGTACGTTACGATCTTACCATACATGCAAGTCACTTTCTTAGCCACCACATGTGTGCAACTTAAAGCTCATGCAGGTGACCTACTTTCTTAGCCACTACATGCATGCAGTGATCTTACTGTGCATATGAGCAACTTTTTTAGCCACCATGTGCATGTGATCTTTAGATTGTGTATACGAGCCACTTTCTTAGCCACTGTGTGCACACAGCGACCCTACCGCACGTACGAGCCACTTTCTCAGCCACTGTACATTGTGATCTTACCATATATGTGGGGCACTTTCTTAGCCATCACATGCATGTAGCGATCTTACCGTGTATATGGGTAACTTTTTCAACCACCATATGCATACAATCTAAATTTTGTAGCTCTCATGTGATCTAAATTCTGCAACTCATGCGATCTAAATTTCACAGTTCTCATGCAATCTAAATTTTGCAGCTCTCATGCGACCTAAATTTTGTAGCTCTTATGTGATCTAAATCTCATAGCTCTCATACAATCTAAATTTTGCAGCTCTCGTGTGATCTAAATTTCACAACTCTCATATGATCAGATGCCTTAGTGCCATGTGACCTACTCGTATATCGCTCACATACAATATACTTAGCCCAAGCTTATTTCTTGATTAAGAAGCATTATGGATTGGCTATTTAATTATCTTTAAATGTAGAATTAATATTTATCATCTGAGAGTTGCAAGACGAGTAGCCAAGTACTTGAAGAAAAAGAAGGAAATTTTATTCATTAAAAAGCCTCAGCGAGGTATATTTATATCAGAAAGAGTCAAAATGCAGGCAGAGAAAGCTATAGCCGATTTCTTCTGGAAGAAAGATTGTTGCACAAGGGAAAAGCTCCCACTAATCAGAGGGCTAACCACTGAGAGACGAACCCCTACCAACTAAAAACTCATGGGCTTGCTTAAGTCCTCAACTTTCTTCTTCTAGTCCCTTCCTCAGTAGCAAGCTCCTCCTCAATTTCGCTCCCGAAATAGAGAAGTCCGAAAAAGGCCCACCAAAACAGCTAAAAAGGAGAAACCTTACAACTGTGAGGACATAATCTAAGATTCGTATGAGATCTCTCTATATTACTGGAGAAGTTTTGTCTTCAAAGCTTCTTATGTAGTAGACCATACACACCTCACCTGGAAGGTGGAATGTTAGAAAATTAGGAGGCTTATCTAAAACTTCCATTCAGTCAATCTTAAAGGAAGAAGAAGGCTCCCCATGCTTTAAATAAACTCACCTGATCTTGCCAAAAAGTCTAGAAGGAAACCCCAACCACTCTTATTTAATGACTTGAAAGAAAACAAGGATGGCAAACTAATGACCACAAAATGTGTATTGTCTAGAAAAATGAAACAGTCGATTAACCCAAAAGACTTTGATTACACAATCGCCCCTAAGTGAGATTAAAAATATCTTCCAGTTTTTGAGCAAGAATGGGATAAGATGAATTGTTTGCTAAGTATGTTCAATAGTGTGCCCTATTTTTTCAATTATATGCCGATTATATTTAATTGTGTGCCTTAAAGTAAAGACATGTATTATAGTTATAATACAAAAATGCCTTAATACATTTTTAGCATAGGAACACACCCAGGATATAACTAACTGTTTTCTAACATGTTTGGGATTGTAAATTTATAATTTTAGCTTCAGTTTCTACATCACAAATAAAATATGATTTGATTTTAAAATAAAATTTTTAAATATAATTTTATTTATATGAGTCAAACATTGCCTTGTTTTTTTAATTTTGTTCAATTTTGGATAGTTATGTATCATAGATAGATGTTTATTGATCGGTTGAATAAAGAATATGTAAAGGGGGTCAAGAAGTTTTTTAGATTTATTATTGATCAATGTGCTACAAATAGTAATAAGCTAATTAGACGTCCTTATGTGAGATATTCCTATGTTAAGAGAACAAAAGCTGAGGAAGTAAAAGATCATTTATTTATTCATGACATTGATAAAGAGTATACACAATAGATATAGCATGGTGAAAGTGAATTGTCTAGTAGTTACTAAGACAAGGGAGGGTGCCAAAATAATGAAAATGATGTAGGTTTGCATGATCAACTAGAGGATATGGTGCATGATGTTGTTGAAGATAATTTTATTGAGTGGCCACATATCCTTGAAAGCTTATTAAATGATGTAAAAAAGTCTTTTTATCTAGGTTGTACAAAATTTACATTATTATTTGTTATGTTGAGATTGTTTAACTTGAAAGTGAAGAATGAGCAGAGTGACAAGAGTTTCACAACCTTGCTTGAAATGTTAAAAGATACACTTCCAGAAAGTAATGAACTTCTGAGTTATACTTACGAGACTAAGAAAATCTTGTGCTTGATGAGTATAGAATGCAAAAAGGTTACATGCTTGCCCTAATGATTGTATATTGTATTGAAAGGAGTATAAAAGTTTATATGAGTGTCCAAAATGTGGGGCATCATATTATAAATTAAAGAAGAATGATATCAAGAAAAATAAAGGGGCTCTAACTAAGATGTTATAGTTTCTTCCAATAATACCAAGGTTTAAACACATCTTTGTTAATGCAAGAGATCTTAAGAACTTAATGTGGCATGTAGACTAGATGATTTCTGATGACAAGCTTCGACATTTGGCTAATTCTCCCTAATGGAAAATACTTGATTCATTATTCCCTGAAATTGGTAACAAAACAAAAAACCTTAGGCTTGAACTTTGTACAGATGGAATGACCCATCATGGTGACCTAAGTAGCAAACATAGCACATGGTCTATTTTGTTAGTGATTTACAATCTACCTTCTTGGTTATGTATGAAACACAAGTATATAACATTGTCATTGATGATTTTGGACCCCAAACAACTAGAAAATGTTATAGGTGTCTTTTTGGCACTGCTTATTGAAGACTTAAAGATGATGTGGGATGAATGTGTGTTAGTGTTTGACATATATCATCAAGAGTCTTTTCAGTTGCATGCCTTGCTTTTTTGCCTAATAAATGATTTTTCAACTTATGGAAACTTGTTTAGATATAGTGTCAAAGGACATAAAGCATGCCTTATTTGTGAGAATGATACATTTCCTTACCAACTTAAGCATGGAAAGAAGACAGTGTATCTCAGTCACTAGAAATTTCTTCCCCAATCCCACCATTATTGTAGGCAAAGAAAATCTTTCAATGGGGTCACCAGAGGAGGGAAAAGCTCTAATGCCATTAAATAGTGACTATGTTTATGAATTGGTGGAAAATATTGATGTCATTTTTAGCAAAGTCTATACATTTGCTAATGATGAGACTTCATGGCAAAAGGGGTCCATATTCTTTGATCTTCCATATTGGAAAATCTTATTTGTGAGGCATAATCTTGATATAATACATGTGGAGAAACATATTTGTAATAGTCTTATTGGAACACTTTTCAACATACCGGGTAAGACCAATGATACAGTTAAAGTCAGACTAAACTTCATTAAAATGGCAATATGAAAGGAATTAGCACTAGAGAAGAAGGGCTAACATATATATATGCCTTGAGCTTGTCATACTTTGTCTAGAAAGGAAAAAATGAGTTTCCATGTGTGTCTACATGGTGTTAAGGTGCTACAAGCGTATTTTTCAAACATCAAAAGCCTTGTTTCAATGAAAGATTTGAAATTAGTCAGTTTGAAGTCTTATGATTGTAATGTTTTAATGCAACAACTGTTATCAATGGCTATCTAATCAATATTGCCTAAACATGTGGGACACACTATTATGAGACTTTGTTTTTTCTTCAATGCAATACGTAACAAAGTCATTGACCCTGAGAAATTGGATGACTTGCAAAGGGAAGTTGTTATTATAGTGCCAAATTGAGATATATTTTCCACCTTCATTTTTTGATATCATGGTGCATTTGGTTAGTCATTTGGTAAGAGATATAAAACTCTATGGGTTAGTTTATTTGAGGTAGATATGCCTATTTGAGCGATATATAAAAATCCTAAAAAAGTATGTAAGAAATTAACATCGGCCTAAAAGATGCATTGTTAAAGGTTGCATAGCTAAAGAGGTTGTTGAGTTCTATAGTGAATACATATCAAATGCAGAAGCTATCGAAGTTTCTAAGTCCTGCACAAGGGAAAATTTCAAGTATGGGTACATTGAAGACCCAAGTGGTGAACATCAGCCATAAAATGTGGTTACAAGCACATTTTTATGGCCTACATAATAGTGAAGAAGTGAAGCCTTACTTGGGCAAGCATATGGCCCTTACAAGAGAGCAAAATGGTTGAAAAAAAATGAACAATGGGTATAAGCTGAACACAACCATTTCTTCATCACTTGGTTCCAAAATCAAGTTTGTTTTCGGTTGACACAGACACCAAATGATGTTTCTGAAACTATAAGATGGTTAGCCCATAGGCCTGCATGAATGTCTTATCTTATAATGGATATGACATCAATAGGTATTCTTTTTACATAAAGAGATAGGATGACAAAAATACCATGCAAAATAGTGGGGCTACTTTGGTAGCTCAATCAATGCATGTTTCTAGTTCCAAAGATAAAAAACCATGTATACATGAATATGTCATATTACAAAGTCATGGAAGATATATGGGAGCTTGACTACATTAAATTTAGGGTGCATATGTTTCTATGTAAATAGGTTGAGAATAATAATGGCATCCTAGTTGATGAGTTAGGATTCATGTTGGTGAATATTAATAGGGAGGGTCATGAGGGGCAATGTAGCTCTTCAATGGAAGAGATAGATTGCTAGTGATGGAGATGAAGAAGAGATAAGTAATGATATCAAAGAGTCTCATCCATTCTCTTCAAGAGTTCTACATGTGAGATAATCATGATGAAGGGATATAGGTTGAAGATCCTTCTAGAGAAAAAAATTAGGAAAAATTGAAGGTAATTAATTGTGTTTATAGTATATGTAGGCAACTATATAATTTTTAGTTTAGATATTTATACTTGATTATATGTTTATTAAAATCAAGATGGCTTGATAATAAAATTGTTTAATTTGAGTGGAGCGGAAACGGCCTCAGGAAGGAATTCAATTTTCTAGTAATAATATACAACCTATATAGTCTTTTGATTGGTTTACTCTTAGGTGTGAATGATATAACTAGTTTCATATAAATTTAATTTAGTTACTTATATGAAATATAGAGATCACTTTTCTAATTTCATAAAAAATAAAATTGTGTTTTAGATAAAGCTCTTACCAATGTCAAAAATTACATTTCAGTTGAAGGCTTAATTAAAAGAGAAGTATAATTGAGTGAATTTATTCAAAAAGTAAGTAAATGATTATTATGTACAGACTTGTTGTTAATTTGACATGTTTTGATTATAATCTAGTTCTGTAATGTCTTAAATTTTTGTTGATCTAATAAAATATTTGAAGTTGTTAAAATTCAAATTATATTGGATGATTATAAATTTTGGTTCAATGGTTGTTTCTACAAATATGTGAATAGCCGTAGATTTCTTTAAAAATATAGCTAGTTAGCAGGAGGTTTTTATAATAAAAATATAGCTAGCAGCAAGTTTTTTTTTAGGGAAAAGAAGTCAGTTCTTATAAAAAAAAATTAGCATTTTTTCTTCCACTAATGACATTGATTTTTATAAATAACTAACGTCTTTATTGGTTATTAGTGATTTAAAAAAAACATCGATTGTTTTGTAAAACCAACGTCTTTAGTGGTTGATAAAGAACGTCAGTTTGTGATAAAAATTTACATTTTTAATGGAAGAAAATATGCTTGTTATTCATAAAAAGTCAATATGTAAGTTTTTTTCATATAAAAAGATATCGATTATACATTAGAAACTAATATCATTTTTTGTTTTACACGTCAGTTAAAAAAATTGATATGGATTGTTCAACCTACCACATCACTCAAATAGACGTCGTTTTCCAAATTGATATAGCATTTATGAAATAATCAATGCACATGTGTGTTTCTGTAGTAATGTGAAAATCTTATATATAGCAAAAAATCTTAACCCACACTTAACATAGACATGGAAGTATCACATTTTTTAGGTTTAATTTTTTATAAGTGGATGCGAGAATGAAAGCGAGCCATAAAAAAGGGGGGGAGGGGGGGAAGGTACCGTATATAGGAAGTATAGCAAAGCTCGGTTGAGGGTTCATATTTGTTTCATATTCTGTAATATTATGAATATATAGTTGAATACAGTTTTTTCTTTTTTTGAATAAAAGGAATCTAAGATTTTCAAATCAACAAAATTTAAAAGTAAAATTATATTGTTGGTTCTTATAATAATTTCAAAAAAAATTAAATAGATACTTACATTTTAAAAAATTTATAATTGGATATTTGTAATTTATTATAACAATTAATTATGTAACTAATAGAATGTACCTAATTAGAAATAACAATAAATTATAGGTATTCAATTATAAACTTTCAAATTATTGATAACTACTTAAAAAATCGTAAAATTATAAAAACTCTATGAAACCAGTCAGTTATACCGTACTTCTTACCTGTCATATTAACTGGTGACAAATAAAAAGATAGAACAACAAACTATAGTTAAAACCATCTTTGAATATTTCGATGAGCAACCTACGTGACAAGAAATATTTCATTAACATATTTACAATCGAACTTTTAGTAAAATCATTAATCTATATATTTATTACTAAAAGATTTCTGCATGCAAGTAAAACTGACAAATGTCACTTTTATTAAAATTTTTCCCACCAAATTCATTTTTTGATTAAATATTACAATTATAATTATACATTTATTTCAATATAAAATATAATATATGCGTCTAAGTTTTATATTTTGTATTTGAGTTTTATAAATTTATATGTAACTAAATCTATGATAATTTAAGATTAGAAAAAAGTTTTCATAATAATACATCAAAGATACAAATTTAGAAGAATAAAACCGCATGTGCAATATATCACTTGAAAAAAATTGTCAAATGTCATTAAAATTTTCCCCTCAAAATTAATTTTATAACTTTAAAATTTTTATTTAATATTAAAATTATTTTAATATATAAATAATGTGTAAATTTTGAAATTTTAAATAATAATTTCAATTGCATCCTTTGATTTTTAAATTGTAGATCATTTTGATGATAACTACCTATTTTTATCCTTCAATTGAAATTATTTGTTTTAACAAGGAATTATTTAATTCATATGTAATTTGTGATGAAAGTAAAACTATGATAATAAAATAATGCTAAAGAAATAGATGAAGAGAATCATAGTAATAAGAAAAGAGTTTTTCACTTACACATGATGGTATAGAATCCTTGTTAATATCATCTATATATAGGGCTTCAAAACGCAAGAGAGAATTAGAGATAAACACATTCAAACTTAGCCAAACACATTCTCAACTTGTCTCATGAATTGTTATATTCTGCATGATTTGAATAAGTAGTAGCTATAGTTTATTTTGTCGAATGTCAAGATATAGTTGTATCATCATATGCAAATAAATAGGCAGTTTGTATTCAAGCATTATATAGATCAGATAAAAATCCTATATCTGCATAACTTATTAGTTCTGATTAAAACTCATATGAATAAAATAGTCCTAAATTACTTATTCCTTGAAGATAATAAAATATATGTTTAATTCCATTTTAATGCCTTCTAGTTAGGGAAGAATTATATATTGCTAATATACTTATTGAAAAAGCTATACGAGGACATATATTATTAGCAAGATAATTAGTGCATCAATTGTACTAAGATATGATACTTCGTGATCAATAAGTTCTTCATTATTATCAAGTGGTCAAAAAGGATCCTTACTAGCATCATGATCAAACAACCATTGGAATACTTAATGAATGTGATTTATCTATGTAAAATCATTTTTTAACCTTTCCTATGTAATTTGATTGATGAACAAATATTCCATCATTTAAATGCTTGATCTGATAAAACTCTGTTTTTCTAAAATCTTTCATTTCAAACTCTTTTTTTCATGTACTTAACTACCTTTGGAAGCTCTTCATGAGTTCCAATATTGTTCAAATCATCAATATATACTATAATTATTAAAAAAAAAACTTAAGTTCAGATTTCTTTATAAAAACACAAGGGCCAATAGGATCATTTTTATATCCATTTAACAAATATTCACTAAGATAATCTATAGAACATTCATCTAGTTTGCTTTAAGCCATACAAAAATCTTTGTAATTTAATTGATTACATTTCTCAAGAATTCATATTGCTTGCTCCATGCATTCTAAATCCTTCGAGGATTTTCATATAATATCATTGTTAATCGTCACATGTGTAACTAAATCTATTAAACACATATCAAGTTTTGATAGATTGCCAGCAAAATTGTATTCACCACATGCAAATATATATTCCTTGTAGCCAATGACAATCTTTGTAAAAATCTTTGTGCTACAAATCATGCTTTATGTTTATGACTTTAAGTATCTTATTTTCTTGGCACAATTATGCATTTCTACTTTATTAGCTTTTCATCTTCTGGGTCTTTCTTCACTCTGCAAAAAATTTAAATTGTGTATTTTTGTCTAACTTGCATCTTTTCTCTTTAGCCAATAATTGTTATCATTCTTTTCTAAATATGAATTCAAGATCCTCACTATATTTCATACATTGAGCACTACATTATATGAAAAATGTTGTTAACAACTAATTCTCTCTTAGTTTTGTCTTTCACATAGAAACATAATCAATTAAGATCTATTTATTTCCACAAATTTCAGGTACATGAACTTCTTCCAAAAGTTTGTTACTAATTATGTCTCAAATCTCTTCAAGAGTATTTGACTTTTCAATAAGGTCATTTTATTCATTTGTTTCTTTTCTTTTGAGGATTTTTTAATTTGGAACCAATAGTTTTATCATGCTTCTAGCATATCATAAACTCATTTGTTATATAATAAATTGATTGTCCTACTAGGACATCTATCTAGATTAGAGCATTTGCAACTGATACATAACATTTATTTTCTCTTTTTAGGTCAGTAATATAACTTGCAATTGATTTGCTATCATTTGTAAATCAACCATCTTTTAAACTTCAAGTTCCCATTACTTTGTAGGAGGATCAAGATGATTGTATTATTTCTACAATTGTATATTTTCTCCCCTTGATATTGGGAATATAAAATTCATATCCATACTTATATTCTTAGCCACTTATAAATGCTTATCTTTGTAGTCGAGTAATAGAAATATATATTATACATTTAAATTTTCTAAATATATACAAAAATAGATAGCTCCTGACTAAAGGCAATTATGAATGAGAGATTTAATGAAAATTTGTTGACTGGATGCATACAAGTCCTATAACATGTAAAGTTTGCAAGTCCCTCAAGATATAGGGAGTCTTGTTCTCTTAAACAATGATATAGCTAATAATTTCATATATTAAAATAAATTATTTTAGCTAAATCATGTTATGTGTAAACATACTTCAAGATTTTCAACAATTATTCCAATTGTCATACAATAATTATTAAAGACTTTCAAAGTAAATTGACCAGTATTATCTTAATTACATAATCAAGAAATTGTGTTTAAAGTCAAATTACTTGAGTAAGCAATCTAGCAAATGCCAAATTGCAGGTTGATAACAAACACACATGTAACCATCTTATTGAAGCATCAATTAAAGTCATAAAATATTTAAATGGTCCATATGGTGGATAAATAGGTTTGCATATGTCAACTTGTATTCATTTAAAAAATATTAGAGATTTAGTCCTACTTTAACTAGTGATAGCCTTCTAATTAATTTGCCATGAGAATAAAAAGTACATGAAAATTCATTAATCAAAAGAATCTTTAGGTTCTTTAATGGATGGTCATGTAAATTTTAAATGATTTTTTGTATCACTATAGTTGGTTATGCCAAATAGTGAAAATATTTTTTATCAATAAACTTCTGGTTCATTATAACATGTATTTTAATCATATATATATATATATATATATATTTGTAGTTTAAGCCAAAATGAAAGGATGGTAACATTTTCAATATAAATTCCTTACCCCGAGTCAACAATTATAATATAAAGATATTCAATATCATTTTAACTATTTATGTTTCTACTAATAATATTATATTAGCCCTTCAAGAGTCTTCAATTGATTTTATACTATCAAATATTGCATTGCATAATTTTCACCAATCATTAATTGGAAAAATATTTTCTATTATCAAGAAAGGTGTGCATTGTTACTCAAATCTTCAATATTTATTTTTTTAATCCAATTAAAGATTGGTAAGTGTCCATATTTTATGAAAAGCTAAAAATAATTTTTATTTTTGCACACTACCATCACAAATCAAATGATCAATTCTTCCTTTGGGGTGTTCAAAGAAATCTACTACATCTAAATTGTTACATCATAAGGATCATGGTTGAAAACATCATTTTTTATAAACAAAATTTGCCTTAACATGTTTTTGAGTGACACTTGATATAGTTCCACAAGATGTTTGGATGTACAATAAGCATGTGATTAATGCCCTTTCATACCACATTGATAACATATATTTTCTAAGCCTTTTGAACTTTTACTATATTGTCCTTTATTTTCATTATATTTCCACTCCTAGTGGTAAAAAGTAATCTTGTAATTATTTATAACTATAACAATTGCAATAATTAGTTTGATTTCTTTCACAATCATGATTGTAATTGCAATCTTATCCACATTACAAAAAATATTGTCTTTAGCAGTGATTTTTTTGTACATTTAGCGACAGTTATAACTGTCGCTAATACACTTCATGGCGGTCTCTAGAACCAACGTGGATATATGGGTCAAAAACTATTTAGTAGTGGTTATTGCTACATTTAGCGATAGCTTTTGAAAATCACCAAAAAAGTAAAGATAGTGATGGTTTATCGGTAATTAGCAGCGGTTTGGGTTGCAATTTTTTAATTAAAAATTATTTTTGCAATGATTTTCGTTAAAATGCAAAAAATATATTTTTAATAGCATTTTTCTAATGTATTTAGTAGTAGTTATGGTTTAAATGTAAAAAAAAATTTCCCTATGATTTTTGATAAAGTTAATGGCAATTCTTTGGATTTAAAAAAAAATTGTGGTAGTTTTCACTATATTTAGCGATGATTTTTCAAAAATTTAAAAAAATTATTTTTTGCTGCAATTTTCACTGTATTTAGTGGCGATTATACAAAAAAAAAATTAAATAATTTTTGTAGCAGTTTTTGCTGCATTTAGCAACAGTTTCTAGGAATTTTTTAAAAAAATTTGATTTTTGTGATAGTTTTCACTACATTTAGTGGTTGTTTTCCAAAATTTTTTTAAAATAAATTATTTTTTGTGGCGATTTTCACTACATTTAGGGTGATTTTCCAAAAATTCTTTTAAAAAAATTGCCACTAAAATAAATTTTTAGATTTTTTTCTGCCCTAATTTTTTCTATATCTATTAATCTACTACAAAAATAATTTATAATAAATCCATATATTTTAATATAACGAAACTGATTGCAAATTTTGTATTAATAATAAGTATTTGAACATGTGTTACTCAAATATTAGAATTCAGCAACTTTAAACATAATTTAAAAACTCTAAACATAATCTAACAATAATTGGAAACAAATAATGAGAAAAAGGAAAAGAAGGGAAGGGAAATCAAAGGTCTAGAATAAGGACTTTTCTCAGCTCTTGTTTGATGTAATACAAATGGAATGACTAGAAATAAAGAATAGAGTTCTCTAGCTCTTTAGGATTTAAATGGGACAACCCTGTAAGGGCTCATTCTCATCAGAGGTACCAAGTATTTCATTCACCAGGAGCTAGCACTCTTCAAGACTGCCAAAAGCCAAGCATTTCTCAACAACATTTGAAGCAAATTTCCACTAGCTCAACTTGACAATTTGTTTAGCAAGCTTGCTAATAATAGCAAAACATTCATATGGTTTACCATGTTCCAATACATGCTGCCAAAGTGAAATATGGTATCACAATAACAAGAGTTAGTGACTAACAACATACTTAGTATGCCTGCACATTATAAGACATCAGCCAAAATGGGCATAAATCAACACGAAACCAATATCTGGAAGAGAAAATAGATTCAAGCCATCGCAGAAGTCAAAAACTAATCTTGCATTGCAAAATTATTAGCAAATAAATCAATTTGTGGTACTAATTTTATATTAATTCAAGGCACTAGATTAACAGTTGCAAGTTGAGTCTACTTGATTGCCATGAAATCCAATCACATTCAAAGTTAATAGACTTCTCAACTAACTAGAACTACAATAACAATTGCATAATTATGACTAGATTTTAGTCTTCATATACATGTTTTACTAATTTATTTTTTGCTTCTTCAAATTATCAGGTTAGTAATATTTTCCACTTCTATAACTTTCTTGAGTTACAAGATCTATATATTTAGAAATTCACAACTACAAGAAACAAATATTGAATTTGAAAAAAAAAACAAAACCAATAAAATGGGTACTCTAACAGGGAAAAGCTCCCACTAAATAAACTTTAGGATAAAGAGCAATCACATTTGCATCAAAATTAATTCAAAGCTGAATTATACATACCTAAATAACATGGCTACCATTTTGATCACGTACACATTTCATTAGTACACCATCAAGCTTAGAAACCATTTGAGTCTATTGATCTATGTCAACCACCTCCAAGGCTTGTGATTTAATAGAAATAAGGAAAAATTGAATAATCTTTAGATCACTTGTTGTCAATCCATTTCAGAAACTGGTAACAGAAAAATAAGAATGACTTTAAGGTCTTTTGGATGTGTGCACTTAATGTATGGTTGTGGAGTTTAGAGTTGGAGAGAAATGCTAGAATTTCCAAGTAGAGATCTCTTCCATCTTCTAAGGAAGCATTGTTTCATTTGCTTCTTTATGGGCGTTAGCACATTTTCTTTTAAGGGGAGGGGAGAGGTTGTTTGTGAATTACAGGGATGGAGAGCCCTCTTCAGCTATTTCTTGCCTTTTTTTTTGTTCTTTGAAAAAAATAATTGAATAATACAACACTGAAGCATTCAGAGAAATTCATATTCAGATACAATTACAACCAGTTCACATTGTATCAATGTTTACAAAAGCCATCAAAATTAAGTAATAAAAATTCAAACTAATTACGGTTTAAGACCCCCAAGGATTAAATACCTGAGTATAATCAAATGATATAACTTTGATACAAAATTTATTTGCCAAATCACATACCAATATTGCAGAAAGCATAATGTAATATGTAAACATATCTGAACTAACCCAATTATTCACTTATAGAAAAATGGTCAACATGCATGAGAGATTTATCAAATGTTAGTTAATGCTAAGCACAAAGAAGTCATCCCTACCAAGTCAAAAATAGAGCTTGTTATGCAAACAATGAAGAAACTAAACTTTTAAATGCCCAGCGTGAGCTTAAGGAATTATCAAATTATGAGTCATGCATAGCAATTCTTTATTCTAAAGAATGCAAAGGTTAAAAAAAAAAAAAAAACACCTTCTGAATCACTCTACAACCATACAACTTGTTTTATACAAATAAAACTTTTGAGATATAATGCAATTGCTTTTGCATTTCCTCTATTATCAAAATCTGACCACCAAAATTGGATCTCAAATTGCCTCTAAATATTAGATTTGTAGTAGTGATAGCAGTGACACACTTACACTCACCCACTAAAAGAGTAAAATTTACCAAACCAAATAGCTTAAATTTCATAGCCATAAACAATTCTATATGAATTACCAACAGCTTGAATATATGGAGAAATTATGAACCAATTAATACTAATTTAAGTTAGATTAGTATAGAATTTTTCATTTATCCATTATATAAAAAAAGAAAGGTAATGTTAGTAATTAATGAAAATTTACCCAGCCCCTTCTGAGGTGTGTGATTGAAGACTGCGTCCACCACCTACTTCAGTTCTACAATAGTGGCTAACTTCAATATCTACCAACAAATTCCTGTATCACTTCAAAATCCACAAAAGAGTGTGTTTGACATAGAGGTGTGCAAAAATATATAGGAAAAATTGTGAACCCCAATTGAAGCCCCTCCATTCGTAATTATAAAGAAATTAAGCACTTTTGTTCTTCTATCATTCACAAATATTTTCATAGCTCAAAAATCAAAAGAAATAAAGAATCTAAAATTTTTGGAAATTTTGGAACAAAAGATACACTTACATTTACTTTATTTTTTTCAATCACTTGGGAAAAATCAGAAAATAAAAATTAATGAGGAAATAGGGCTACTGTAACAAAAAAAATATCTAGAAGAAAGAAAATTGGTCAAGAATAATTTGATGATTTTTTCTATTTTAGTACATTTCCAAACGCAACTGCAAAAGAATTCTTCTTTTCCCAACATTTTACTTACAGCCAAATTAAGGAAGAAATACATGGAAAGAAGCGAATTATCGAAGTGAGAGCCATCCAATTTGAGCATAGAGAGCCTTAGAGGCTCTGAAGAAAGCTTGTTTTATGAAAAACTCTTCTTGGAGAAAATGCCATCAATGATCATCAACAGAGAAAATGGCAACACCAAAGATCACCGAGAGATCTCCTCTGAAGCCTCAGTGGAAAGATCTTGTTCGTCTGTTATGAATCTTGTCTCACCCGTTAGCCCACAATTGCTTGAAGAAGTGATCTAACCCATGATCTTATACGAAAAGAAAGGGAATAGAAATATTGTTAGTGTAGAACAACACACATGATGAAAATTATTTATAGATTTCCTTTTTGGGACTATAATGGAGCTTACATCAAAGAGATTCTTCGAGATTGCTTAGGGTCTGAAGACAATGGAGAGAGTGTAATTTTTCATTAATTTGGTGACGGTTGCTGTTCAGTGCCACAAACAAAGAATCCAAAACATTACCTCCGTGTATTTAGCGGCGATTAACTAATGGTGCCATGCCAAAATCTTTTACTTGTTATTGTACTCATTTCATGGAATGGAATAAAATTAATTGGCCAGGCTTTATAACATTTTTGCTCATCAAGAGCTTGTTATTCTGTTTAGCCACAAGAAAACATGAAATCAATTTAGAATATATATATATAGTTTATTTTTCTTTGGTATTACTACTTTAAGAGCACATTTGAGACATGAAATAATGGATAATATATTCTTTGTCATAAAGATTAAGAAAATGGAGTAGAAAAACAATAAAATTATATAATACCAAACACAAAGAATATTCAATATTAACAAAAATAAAAGATAGAAGAACTTAAATTTTCTCCCTTTCACTTCAAGTCTCAATTATAGCTAAATCTTTATTGAGTCCTTGAGTTAAGAAACTTGTATGTTCTCAATCTCATGATAATTGTTATTAAAGATATTATATCTTAATGAAATAAATTAATCAAATTATAATAAATTAAACAATCTTCATAAAACTTAATATTAATGATTAGGAAAAACTTGAGATATTGAAAAGATGGATAGCCACCTCTTCTTTTCTGATGCACCATAGTATGTATATATAATTTCAAATATTAAGTAGCATTATAAAGAAACAATATTATAACTTTTAACGATTCAATGAAATATTATAAAATAATTTCAAATAAGATCCATGGTGTGAAAAATTACATGATTAGAGTTAAAAAAATAAAAGCAAGAAATATAATACATCAAAACCATCAACTTCTAAAGGCGAAAACCACTTGAACTTGAAAAATCTCACTTTTGACTACCTGATTAAAAGCTTTGGATCATAAATCGAATCAAAAAATAAATAAATAAAATTTTTACCAATGATATTCAATTTTACTCTCAAAACTCTAAAATTCTTTTAAAAAAATTGAGAATGGATTTAAAGTATGTGATAGATAAGTTCAAAAAATAAAAAAAAATATTTTTTAACTCAAACTATAATATGAATAATAATCGGGTTAAAAGATGAAGTTATCAATTAAAATAAAAATAATATTGAATATTATTTTATATAACAATATCTTCATCTCCCATCACATTCACTTTAATGAATGGAATATAAAAATATTTTAAATGCTTTGTATTCACTTTTTGTAATAGAATATCAAAATCTTTACAAACTATCACATTAGCTTCAGGTTATGCAATACCAAAATCTTGTAAAAATAAGATATTCCCTTTAGAAAATTAAGTATCAAAATTCTTTGAAAGCTATCACATTCACTTTGGGGAATGGATTATAAGTTTTTTTGGAATATCTTGATTTCAATTAATATTTGATTTTGTAGTAGCCACAAAAATAATAAAATATTTAGGTTTCTTGTTATTGGTACTTTGGGACCAATTAGATATAAAAGTAACTTAGAATATTTTGACTAGTGAACTTCTAGTTCACTATAGCATTTATTTTAATCTTTATAAATTATCACATTAACTTCAGGTTATGTGATGTCAAAATGAGAATCGAAAAGTGGAAGGAAATCCATGTACACAAGTCAATAAAGAATCAAAAAGTGTTTTCATATAATTACAGCATAGCGCATCAGATTTATTATGTGTATCTTTTTGTGAAACTAATTTGGTGCAAATGGCATATCAATAAAAATAATAAATAACACAACAAGATAAATGGTGTAATATAACATTTAAATCATATCAGAAAAAGATGAATTTAAGGAAAAAATCTCCTTCTTTTATCTAAACCTAAACACTCAAAATAAAATAACTTCGTACTGATAATATGTATTGAAAGTAAAACAATGATAATAAAATAATGCTAAAGAAATAGATGAAGAGAATCAAAGTAATAAGAACAAAGTTTTTTTTTATTATTCGCAACAGCACAAAATCCTTATTACTATTATATATATAAGGCTCTAAGACCTAAGAGAGAATCAAAGATAAATTCAACCAAGATAATAACTTATTGATAAATCAAAGGCATATGATAAATATCCACATAAATATAAAATTTATAGTATAACCAAATTTTTTAATTTCACTGCTATTAAATTACGGAATAATCTACCTAGAGTAATGCAATTTCGATATCTAATTTACTATTGTTGAATTGATTTCAACTTAGAATTTGCTGGTATTATATTTAAATATTTTAACATTAAAAAAAAGTTAAAAATATTTTACTATTTTAGTGCATTGAATAATTCAAAATTTAAATAATTTTAATAATATTTCCTCTAATTTTTAAATTGTAAACCACTTTGATAAATTCTATATATCTTCATTCTTTATGTGTGTGTGAGAGCTCTACATGAATAATACATTTTGATTTTCAATTTATTAAAAAAAATCAAAACAAGTTGTTTCTGCTAAAGTAAGTTTAATAATTTCTAACTTTAGTCTTTCAACTATGTGACTATAACATAATAAAATGGAGAATTGATTTAAGAAGGATTATAATTACCTAAACTTCTTGCTTGATCCATTGATCTTTTTTTCTTAATAGAATCACTCCTCCTGATGGCTCTAATTCTTAATTGGGAAATTATAAGATAGCAATTTGATGAAAAAAATATTATTTGACCATATGAGTTATAGGAGTAGGGATCCATCAATAAATAATAGTGAAAATAGGTTTTGGATCCTACCCATCACAATAATCTAACCTAATATCTAGAAATAGGCTATAGTGCCAAATTAAGCCCAATAACTTAATGACACTATATTAGTGCTCCAAATTATCTTGATATTAACTTATTATAATTTATGAATTATAAAGTCCAAAAAAATAGAATTCCAATAATCTTTCACCTGGACAACATAATTCATAAATTGTGGCCACTTTTAAATTAATGTCAAGATAATTACGTACTATTACACCCATAGGTCTGTTGAAATTATAAGCTTCCAATGATTAGATCATTATATCCAAAAGGGTATATTAATGTCATACACACTGTACATTTATAATGACTAAACACAAAATGTTCAAAGTGAGATTTACATGACAATAAATGTGACTATATGCAAATATCTACACAATGGTCCTAGCATCCATCCAAAATGCCACATGAGAATTGACATTTTCAATATAGTAATGAGACAGGGTCTAAAAGTCTCCAATAACATGCCATAACCAAATAGCATGCATAAATAATATATATGGCAAAATCATAAATATTTATTTTAACATATCTCAAAATAAATAACAAAAGTAATACAATACTCCCACTATCCCAAAACATCAAAAGACTTAGTCAAACCCATTTTATTTACATGATCATGATATATTCCAACAGCTAAGCCTTTGGTCAGTGGATCTATGAGCATATGATCCATGAAGACATACTCAATGGAAGTAACATGCCCGTGTATCTTCTTTCTCACAAACTGATATTTTACATCAAAATATTTTATACAAGTAGAGTTTTTGTTGTTCAAAGAGAAGTTCATAGTAGCAGTATTATCACAGTAAATGGGTAAAGGCCTTGAGATGCTTTCAATAGCAAAGAAGCTGGTAATAAAATTCCTTAACCACACAAGTTCACAAGTAGCTTCAAAACACATGACATACTCTACTTCCATAGTATAGGCTATTGTAATGGATTACTTGTTACTTTTCCACCACATACTCTAACTGCCATCATAAAAATGTATCTAAATGTTGATTTATGATCATTTGAATAACCTGTAAAGTTTAAGTCTGAGTAGCCTACAATAATAAGATCTCCCAATCTTCTATAAGTTAGCATGTAATCCTTAGTGCCTTGTAGATACCTTATTACTCTTTTAGCTACAGTCCAATGCCTCTGACCAAGATCACTCAGGTATCTCCCTAGTATACCAACAGCATAAGCTATATCAGGCCGCCTATGACTAACGTAAATAGGAAATATTTTATCTTTTTCCTTTCTTCATAATTTTGAGAACACTAAGTCTTTGAAAAGATTTCACCCTTCTAAATAGGTGAAAAAGACTAAGAACATGTAGACATGTTGAATTTCCTTAGAATTTTCTCAATATACAATTAATAAGACAAGCCAAGAACACTTAGAGATCTATCACAATGAATCTTAATGCCCAAAACAAAAGAGGCATTCCCAATATCTTTCATCTCAAAGTGTTGGGACAGTATTTCTTTGTCTCAATCAAGATATTCACATCATTACTTATGAGGAGAATCTCATTAATATACAGATCCAAAATTGCCCATAATTAATTTCATGTATATACACCAGTCTACATCATTCTTCTTGAATCCAAGAGAAATTACTATCTCATCAAACTTGAGATACCACTATCTAGACGCTTATTTTAAGCCATAAATGGATTTCTTTAGCTTACACACAAGGTGTTCCTTGCCTTTCTCTTGGAAACCATCTAGTTTTTCATGTGCATTGTTTTTAAGAGGTCACCATTTGAGAAGACTATTTTGACATCCATCTGATGCAGCTCTAAATCAAAGTGAGCTACCATCGCTATAACAACTCGCAATGAGTCTTTAGTTGAAACGGGCAAAAAGTCTATTTATAGTCAATGCCCTTTCTTTGAGCGTAGCTTTTTGCTACTAATTTGACCTTGTACCTCTCAATCAAACCTTGAGATTCCCTTTTAGTCTTGAGACCCATTTACATCTGACTAGCTCAAAATCTATAGGTAACTTAACTAAATCCCATACCAAATTCTTATAGATACCTGGCAAATGGACTATAGTACTCACCACCTCTTTTAGAATTGATACATTTGATCTTTTTTCCTAGTTAAGCTCAACTGCAGCTTTAAAAGACTTAAAGGCATCTAGTGACTTAGATTTTTCAGTGAGTAATTATATCCATCCAAATCTAAAGTAGTCATCTATGAAGGTGACAAAGTACTCATAACCACCCATGGTAATAAGTGTGATAGGTCCATTTATGCTAGTGTGGATCAACTGTAAACCATCCTATTTTCTACTTCCTTTTCCCTTTCTAGCTCTAGCAAAAAGTTTTCCTTTATGCAATCTACACAATTGTCATAATCTAAAAAATTCAGATCATGCAAGACCCCTTCTTTTATTAACCTCTATATTCTTTCTCTAGAAATGTGAGCCAAATGCTTGTGCCATAACATTGAATACCTCTCTTTGATTCTACTTCTTTTCTTTCCAGTCATAGTATTAATTGATTTTGAGTCACAATATTAATTGATTTTGCAAAATTGGGATTCAAATCAATTTTATATAACCGATTAGATAACACACCAAAACCAACAACACATGAATTGTATAGTAAATCAAACTTTCTATTACTAAAAGAACAAGAGTATCCATCAAAATCTAATGCAACAACTGAAATTAAGTTTCTCCTAAGGAAGCCAAGTAGCTAACTCTTTTAGCTTCCAATTCCCAGTATCCGTGATGTAATCAGCTACTCATTGATGTTCTTGATAAGAATAGTGAGATACTAATAGATGGTCCCACAATCTTATATCACCTATCTAACAGTCATCCTAAAAATACACCAAATGGCCATTATTCATGTTTACACCCAAACTTTCTAGAACAAAACCCAAAATTTTGCTCAAACTTTTCCAAAGCGTAGAGTTTGACTGACTCATAATAACATGTTTTTTCCAATCATTTCCTCTCCCATATATATATGCTTTAAAACTTCAATCCAAAGCTTATTTTCGCCCTCTAACAAATTCTGAAATAATTTCATGAAGCAAGCTTCATTCATATATTTTAAGTTCCTAATTCCTAGCCCCCTAACTCCTTTAGACAGTTAATAAACTCCCAAGAAATAGTGTGCAACTGTCTGTCATGAAAGCAGTGTCCCTAAAAAAAATTACATTGATATTTTTCCATTTCATCAAAAGTTACCTATGAGATAGTTACACATTGCATTGTATATGTTGGAATAGCACCTATAATCGAATTTGCTAACACCAATCTCTAGACCATAGAAATGTAATTCATCTTCCATCCTACTAACTTGTCTTGAATTTTGTTGACCATATGTTGATAAATGTAATGGGTAACTCATAGAAGGACACCCAGATACAAACCAAGATTCGTAAATATGTTAAAACCATAATTCTCCATAATTTGCAAATACCTCTCTTGTCATACATTCTTAGAAAGGAATATGTTTGTTCTAGCATGATTAACTTGTTGTCCTGACATCTTAGAAAAAAGATCGAGAGAATTTATAACAGTATTAATCTAATCCATAGAAGCCTCACCAAATAGAAGCAAATCATCAACAAACATTAAATGAGATATACCTGGGCCAGTTCTACTTATTTAGAGAAGAAACCATTTATGATTCTCAACTATTTCACAGATAACATGCAATAATTTATCCATGTAAAGAATAAAAATATATGGGGATAATGGGCCACCTTGTCTGATTCCCCTTGAAGGTGAGAAATAATGAGTCTTACTGTCATTCCATAACACATTTAGTGAAAAGGATGTAATGTAACTCATAATTAAATCCAATAAACCCTTCTCCATATAAATCTCTTGCAAAACTTCCTTAATAAACACCCAATTTAGACAATCATATGCTTTCTCCCGATCAACTTTAATAGCAAAAAAAACCCATCTTTCCTCTTTATTTTTATCATGGTGTGCAATAACTCCTAAGTGATAATGATATTATCTTATAGCCTCTTTCCCAAAATAAAACTTGCTTAGAATGAGGATATAAGATCAAACAATATGGACTTGATGCAGTTCACCAAAATTTTAGTCACCCCTTTGTATATAACATTGCAAAGTGATATGGGCCTAAACTGATTCATAAATTTAGGCTTCTTAATCTTTGAGATTAAACAAATCAAGGTTCTATTAATCTCATGAAGGTCATAAGTGGAAAAAGTTTCTTTTATAAATTCAAAAACCTTCCTCCTAACTAGATCCTAATTTGTGTGAAAAAAGATGGCCAAAAATCCATCCTCTCCAAAGCTTTTAGTCTCTCCAATCGAGAAAATAGCTTTTTTTTTCACTTCCTCCATATTTACCTTTGCCTAAAGTCTTCTAAGCTAATCATCATTTAAGACTAGGTACGAGAATTTAGTGATAACCGAAACTTTACCACTTAGATCATCAGAGAAGAGGTTTTTATAAAAGTTACAAATTTGATCTTTAATATCCTTCTTGTTATGAACCCAATTTTCATTTTGATCCCAAATCATATTAATTCTATTGCAGTTCCACCTGATGACTATCTTCGTATGATAATATTTCGTATTCTTATCCCCTGTAATAATCTACCTTGTTCTAGATTTTTTACGCCATATGATTCCCTCATGCTTTAAAATCTGAGAAAGATTTTCTAGCAACTAAGCCTCTAGCTTATAAAGATGGGGATTTGACCTCTTTCTAATAGCTCGTTGAACACTTACTATTCACACAAGGATCTTCTTTTTCTTCATGTGAACATTACCAAATACATTTTTATTTCACTCTTTCACAATTGTTTGAAAATTTCTTATATTATCAACCATATTAACATTATCTGACCATTCTTGTTGAAGGAAAATCAAAAAATCTTTATGGGTTAATCATACTGCCTCAAATCTAAATAGTCTAGTATATTTATCCCCACCTCTTTCAAACAATTTAATTAAAGCAAGATAGTGATCAAAAAAAGATCTTGGAATCACTTTAATATAAGCTTTTGGAGACCTCATTCTCTAATCTAAATTGCACATTGCCTAATCCAACTTTTCAAAAAGATGATCATATCCATATTGTTTCACCCCTTCCATGTGAATATACCACCTTACATCTCTAAGTTAAGCAAGTTACAATTATTTATTCTTTTATTGAAAAGATTTGCCCTGTGCCAATTGAAAAGGGAATCTCCTTTCTTCTCACTTGGATCCCTAATATCATTAAAATCTCCTGCTATCAGCCATGGACCATTGATGACTTGTCTAATTTGAAACAACTTTTCCCATAAAACCACTTTCAACTCTAGACTTGGATTCTCATAGACAATTATTAAAAACCAATAGCTCCTTGAATTTTGTAGAACTTTCAAATCTATAAACTAATGATTAGTCATAATAATTTCTACAAAAATTCTCTAGGATCTCCATGCTAACCAAATACACCCAAAATATCCATTCCTTTCTACCAGCTCTCGTTGGTCATAACCTAATGCTTTGAAAATATTTTTAGCTCTACTAGACTCCACTCTCATTTCTAGACAAGCCAAAATTTTTAGATTTACAAAATTCATTATAGTTCCAACTTGATTTACAAACAAATTATTTCCTATACCTCTACATTTCCGCACCATAATTTCTTTAATCATTCAAATAATTTTTCAAAGAAAAGAGTAATAGTACTCTACACACCCTTAATTGAGCTATATAACTTCTATATCCATCCCTGTCTTTTTTGGCACAATTGCCATGTGCATATTAGATTGATGCATACCCATTCCACTTGCTATATTTCCCATATTCGATGGTTTCTCTTTCTCATGCATAAGTATTGATAAGTGAAAAATATACCTATAAAAGTGATGAATATCACCTCTTAATTAGTTGTTAGTTTGTGATTTTTGTCTAACTTTTAC
>JANHAO010004328.1:0-24406 GCA_026873985.1 Saraca asoca
TTGTTCTTTCTTTGTAGGAGATTAGGGGCTTGACCTTGCCTGATTGATTAGGAGATTGATAATGCTGGTGAATAGAGGTGGTTCAGATGCCTAGTCCCAGATTGTAGGATAGTCGGGTTACTAGTAGATTCTAAGATTCCCCATGTATGTCTGTGTCTCCTGTTATTTTATTCCTTTTTTGGAGTATATCTTCAGTTTACCAGAGTCTAGATTATCGGTGTGATGGCTTAGGGTGTGCATAGCCTACGGAGTAGGGGGTTTGTAGTAGAGTTTTAGTATGGTTCACTTTCAATGAACTTATTAGTCTTTTCATTTCCTTTTGTAGATAGGAGTAGGTTATGTGCATCGCTGTCACCTGATTAGGAGTGAGGATGATGAATTGGATTCATCCCCAGATATGAGAAATGCTCGACAAGCTGGGGTTGCAACACCGAGCAAGAGGGGAATTGTCTCAAACTCGGGCTCTCGCTCAAGGGATATCGAGGGTCAGAGGATGACATCAGGCCGATGCCTCGATTGTCATGTAATCAAGTATCACAAATCCACTGTGCAAATTTGGGATGTCGCCTCTGTTGTCGAATTGAACCGGATTCCTAAGGGGTGTAGTGTCATGGTCCCTGCTTTTGATGACCACGTCACTCATCCTCCTTGTGGCTTTATAGCTATTAGCATCCCGCATCTCTTCGCGGGATTGAGATTTCCTATTCAGCCTTTTATCATTGAATTCTTTAATAAAATAAAGCTTTGCCTTTTTCAATTAACACCAAATTCATATACTGCTTTGATTTCGATGACCTTAGGTGTGCAAATCCAAAGGACGGGCTCTATTATCTTTCGACGAGGTAGACGCCTCATAAAGAAATCCTCCCACAGGGGAGTGCAAAGGGAAATTCCAACGCAGTATGCTACAAGACTCATTAGTTCTATGTCTCGTGCTTTTTGTTGAAATACCTCAAGAATTTTGACTTCGTTCTCATTCCAGGTAGGTGGGCTAGGCTTGAATGAACTTGTTTATTTGCTTACTTTTTGGTGTTTGTTTTGGATCCTAACTTGTTATCCGGAGCTCTAATCTTTTGTTTGGTTTTACAAATGGCACCGGCAGATGACTAGCTCTCAAGGTCCAGGAGTTGGACATTCTTCATCGATTCATTTCATTGGCAGATCTCTAAAATGATTTTAAGTTCAGTGAGGATGCTCTCCGTTTCCACAAACTTGCCCCATCAATAAACATTGTTGTGACAAGCGAGATAGGGATTCATTAACTGAAGGAAGTACAGCCAGCGGACTTTAACAACTACAACGAGATCATGGATTTGATTCTCAGGGCGCCCTCACCAGATAGTGAGGACGAGGCTTTCTTGGGCCGTGTTGCAGTTTGATCCCAGATTGTTGCAGACCAGTCCCTGGCTCTTGATGTGGGACTGATCTTGGAAGCTCCAGCGGCTGTTGAAGCCAAAATAACCCTGACTGTGGCGGAGCAACTTACTGCTACCATCGAAGTCCCACCTCTAGATCCAGCTTCCTTGCCTCACTTTGAAGGGGTGGAGGTTCTTGGTGCTGCCAGTCCTCCTTACTTATCTGGCCCTCTCCGGAAGAGGCGAAGGATTGCCAAAGGAAATGAAAGGGTGACCCCTGAAAACCCATCAAGAGTTAACCTCACAAAGCCACTGGCTGAGCCTGGCTCTGAGATGGAGGTGCATGCTCGGAAACTTGTTGAGAACTTATTCACAATCTTGGGCAATGGCGGTAAGATCCTGGCGATTGAGAGTGAGGACCTTCCCCTCGAGAATCTAGCGGGGTACGCCACCTTGCAGGGTCTAACGGTATGTGCCCTTACTCATCTTAACCATTTGATTTATTGTTGAGTCTGACCTTATTGTTTCTGGTAGAGCATGTTGTTGCTGATGAAGATTGTTGCTGAGTGCAAGGACCAGGATAGAGAAAGGTTAGCTCTCTTGAATGAGATGAAGGCTCGTCGAGCTGAAGTTCATCAACTTAGGGAGAAAATGAGGGAATTGGAGGCCGCTCTATCCCATGAGATAAAGCATCATGAGGACATGAAGGTAAACTTCAGTCTTGCAAGTAATGACCTCACCAAGGCGAGAATGGAGCTATACGATGCCCAGATGCAGCTGCAACATCTGAATAGGGTAGCGAGCATTGCTGAAGAGAAAGTGAGGGCTACAGAGCAGCGCCTAAGGCTTCTGTTGAGGAGGCGATGATGCTAAAGAGGGAGTTGCAGCTGGTTAATGAGAAGGCGATAAAGGCTGAGACTGAGATACTCTCACGTGTAGTAGAGGTAGCCACTAAGACAAAGAGGAATATTCTCGAGTCATTCCTTTACATTGTGTGGGGAAAGTATCCAGATCTTGACTACTCCTTCTTCGATCCCCAAGCCATTAAGAGAGTTGCTCGATAGAAGGCTCGGGTAGCAAGGAAAAGTCTAGGTGCTGAAGCCTGTTCCTCATCTGTAGAGGTTGTAGTCCAAGGAGAAGGTGATTCCTAAGCTGTCGATGTTGCTTTTGCACCTAATGCCCCTGATGCCCCAACTTCTGGCTCACAGCCTGTCAAAGGCTCAGCCCTTGAGCCCTCGTTTTTGTAGAATAATGATTGTATAATTTGACTTTTTGATATGCCCGACATATGTAATGAATCTTCCTAAACAACTTGCACATTTTGATGATGAAGTTAAGCTTCTTCCTACATCTATTACTTTGGTACATGATTGACTGTGATTTTCTTTTACTTATGCTCAGATAATAGTTTGACATGTACACTTTCATTGACTTATACAGCATATAACTTGACATTAAGAATATGTAGTCTTATTTCAAAGAATCCAAATAATTACATTCATATATACAATGAATCAATTGTAAGATACCGAGGCACTTATTGGTAATAACAGCGGAGGTGATCGGCATTCCAAGTGCGGGGGAATTCTACTCTGTTCATGTCCGCCAGATGGTAGGCTCCATCACTCACAATCCTTTTGTTGATATATGGACCTTCTGGAGATACCTCATCATTTTCTCTCCTCATGCTTGGTATTCACCTCTTATTTGACAAACAATTAACTGCGAGTCACTGTAAATCTTTATTTTCTCAGCGTGCACCTCTTTAGCTAATCGTAAGCCCACCAATAAAGCTTCATATTCAGCTTCATAGTTCGTGGCCTGAAAACCAAACCTTAAGGCGCTGAAGACCTTATGTCCTTCCAGACTAATAAGAAGCATTCTTGCTCCGGCCTTTTGATCACAGGATGATCCATCAATAAACAGCTCCCATCATGGGGCCTTAGGGACTTCCATCTTATTTTGCAAGGGGCCTGTGAATTTGATGATGAAATCAGCCAGTGCTTGGCCTTTGCCATTTTAGGCTTGTACTAAATGTCAAACTGCGTGAATTTAATCACCTATTTAAGTAATTGTCCCGAGATGTCTATCTTCTACAGGACTTGTCTTAGTGGGTACTGAGTGAGGACCCTGATATTGTGGGCTTGAAAATATGGCTGTAGCTTCCTTGAGGCAATAACCAAGCAGTAGATGAGCTTTTCCATGGGCAAATATCTTGTCTCGGCATCCAGTAGTCTTTTGCTCACATAATAGATGGGGAGTTGAATTCCTCCCTCTTTTCATGTAAGTGTCATGCTCAAGGCATACTGAGATACACCTAAATGCACCATTAATCTTTCACCCTCTTTTAGTTTGGAAAGGAGAGGTGCTTGCCCGAGATACATCTTAAGCTCTTGGAATGCGATCTCGTATTCAGAGGTCCACTCAAACCTCTTTGCCCTCTTGAGGATGTTAAAGAAGGAAGGGGATGCACTTGTCCGTTGCCTTGGAAATGAACTTGCTGAGTGCAGCGATTTGGCCGTTCAGGCTCTAGACATCTTTTAGTCCTGTGGGAGAACGCATATCAAGCAGTGTCCTGATTTTTTCTAGGTTTGCTTCAATCCCTCTATTATTCACTATGAAGTCGAGGAATTTTCCTGAGGCTGCTCCGAACGCACACTTGTGTGGATTAAGCTTCATTCAATACCTTCTCAGGGTCTGGAACATATCATTAAGGTCACAGACATGATCGATAAGCTATTTGGATTTCACCAGCATGTCGTCTACATATATCTCCATAGTCTTGCTGATTTGTTCTCGGAACATCATGTTTACCAATCGCTGATAGGTTGCCCCTGCATTCTTAAGTCTAAAGGGCATCACTTTGTAACAATATAGCCTGCGGTCGGTTATGAATGAGGTATGTTCTTCATCTTGTACGGCCATTGGAATCTAGTTGTACCCTAAGTAGGCATCCATGAAGTTGAGTAATTCATGTTTGGTCGTGGCATCTACTAGTTGGTCTATCCTCAGTAAAGGGAAACTGTCTTTAGGGCATGCCTTATTGAGATCAGTGAAATCAATACACATTCTCTACTTTCCATTCTTCTTTTTGACGAGTACGGGGTTTGCCACTCAAGTGGGGTATTGTGCCTCACAAATGAAGTTATTTGCTAGGAGTTTGTCCACCTCCTCTTTAAGCGCCTCGTACCATTCAACGGTCATTGGTCTTATCATTTGGCAAAATATCTTGGCCTGGGGATCAATGTTCAGTTAGTGCGACATTACGTTCGGGTCGATTTCCTTTATATTTTCATGGTTCTAGGCAAAGACATCAGTGTTTACTCTGAGAAAACTTATCAATTGCACCTTCATGTCAGGTGGTAGGCATTTTCTCAACTTGAGGCATCTCTGTTCATCCACCTCGCTAACCCGTACATCTTTCAGCTCCTCATTTGGCCCGGTGGCTCGTTTAGCGTCCACCTCTTGAGGGTCTAGGTTGTGGCTAACCCTTTTCTCACTCATCACTTGGGGCTCTCCCCCAGACACAATGTTTACCTTCTTCCCTTAGACCCTGAGTTTAATCGCCATTTCATTGCAGCGTTGGGATACTTATTGCTCTCTGCGCACTCACCCAATTCCACCCGGAGTCAGGAACTTGACGGTTAACATCCTGGTTGACATTACCATGTCAAAGTCATTCATGGTAGGTCATCCCAGCACCACATTGTAAGCTGAAGGATAATCTATAATTAAGAAGTCTGCCATGATGGTTGCTTGTCTGTCATAATCTCCCAGAGTAAGTAGGAGCTTAATCTGTCTTACTAGGAGTATTCCATCTCCAGTGAAGCCATAGAGAGGTTTAGGTGATGGGTCTAGTTAATCCTCGTTCACGCCCATCTAGTCGAAGCTCCCTTTATACATTACATTCACGAAACTCCTAGTATCCATCATGATCCTCCTTACATCGGCATTGTCGATTTTTGCCCGGATGACTATGGCATTATTGTGGGGATAATGGGCCTCTTGTGCGTCCTCTTCCATGAAGAAAATGCTTTCAGAGGATATTCTAGCCTTCTTGGCGAGTCTCTCATACTCCACATGACTCGTCAAAAGGACACGGCTCGCCACTCGCACATAGCGATCGTGCGATCGATTTGAGGTACTGACGATATGAGGCCTATCGTGTATGGTGAAAATGGTCCTCATGGATGGCGTTTCCTCACGCTCGGGAGTTTGGTGGCGCTGCGACATAGGTTGTCACAGACGCAGAGGTCTCTGCCCTTGGGTTCGCACCATGTAGTCTCTCAGACGGCCCCTTTTAATGAGGTTTTTGATGGCGTCTTTCAACGCCCAACAGTCTGATGTGTTGTGCCCAACCTCGCTATGATAGGCATAAAACTTATTACTGTTCCTCTTCTTGATGGGGGTCTTTATTGGCTTGGGTCTGTTGAAGTCTTCGTTATCTCTCTCGGTCGCATAGATTCTGTCTGGTGCATCTGACAGGATGGTGTAAGTATTGTATTGGTGTTGGTACTGGGATTGTTCACCCTGGGGCCTTCTTTGCGTTTTGGCCTCCAGAACCCCCCTTCTGGCTATCCTTACTATTCTCGCCTCCGTTCCGTTTCCTGCCTCGATTGGAGGTACCAATTTCTTCTTTCTTGTTTGGCTTCTTCGACCTGGAGGTTTCCTCCCACCAGATTTCCTTGCCGGCTCACTTGTAAAATTCACCGAGGCTCTTGATAGGAGACTTATATATGTCCTCATATAATTTTCCATCCTTTCAAAGCCTAGCCGATATTGCTGTGAGAATGCTCTCATCGGACGGATTGTCCACATTGCTGACTTCTTGTCAAAATCTGGCAATGTAGTCCTTCAGAGATTCATCTTTTCGTTGAAAGACCGTGGCCAAGTGGCAGGAGGGGGCGAGTTGTCTTTTTAGCACTCTATACTGGTTGAGGAACTTACTTTGACACTCCTCCTAACTCCTTATGCTACAGGCTAGAAGACTTCTAAACCATGCCTGTGGCATTTCTCCAAGCGTTGCTAGAAAGACTCAGCATTTCACCAATGGGTTAGATGTTTGCAGGTCCATCTGGACGTTAAATGTGTTCAGGTGGCTGTAAGGGTTACTATCCCCATTGTAGAGGTGGATGTTTGGAATCTTGAACCCACGGGGAAGTGGCTCTGTCTCAATTTGGTAGGAGAGTGGAGTTCTCTCCTCATGTGATTCCCGATTCCTTTAGGATGCGGAGTTCTTCTCCAGTTGTTTCATCCTCTAGAGCAATTCTTTGACCATCGGGTCTTGGGACTCAGACCGTTGGCTAGAGGTCTTCCTACTCCTCTCTTCTTGCCTACTACGAGAATGCCGATATGAAGTTCTGTGTTTCTTATCATGCTTGTTATTAGACGAGACACGATCAGTCTCTTACTCACTGTCAGTTTCGTGTGAGCTCTCACTTTTGTGCGAGCTTTCACATTGGGAGTCATCCTCCTCATCCTTCTGGTCCCGATGGGCTTCGAACCTTCGTCACGAATTGGAAGAGCGTAGCAAGCCGATTTTGATGTCGTTCAACCCTAGCCTGCTCTTTATATTGAGGCCCTGAAGGATGATGTCTGCCTTCAGGTACAACCATTTCATCCTATCTTCGTGTGCCTTGGGCACGCGTTTGAGCTAACACTTTAACCATATTGGCCAGTCCTTTCATCATTTTTTCCAGCGCTTTCTGGCACCGATCAAGTGCCTCTTGGCACTGTCGCCAAGCCTGAACCTCATCAGCCTCGCAGGCTGTGGGTTGGTATTGAGCAAAGGAAGCTGTGCCAGTGTTGGCGCCTGTCGTGGGAGCAGCTGCGTCCCATCGTTATGTCTGACCTTCAGGTTGGGTAGTTAGAACTCCCATACTCCTGATAGTCTTTCCTCTTGCCATCATGCTCTAAATAGTTTATCATGAGGTGAAAATAAGGGGTATGCAGTGGGGCCCCTCCTTCTAGTGCCAAAATATTGACACCAAAATTTGGTCAACCAATTATGTTCAGTATTTTTCCTAACTGCAAGATATGTAAGACAGTGAAGAATAAAAGAAAGTAGTGCAGAAGAAGAAGAAGAAGCGACACCAGGAGTTTATCATGGTTCAGCTAAAATCAGTTTGGCCTTACGTGTATGTTGATGTTTTTATTGTCTCCAGGGAGATCGATTTCATAGAATATGTATACAACAATGGAGTATTCTCTCAATGAATAGTGCTCACTCTTTATTTTGGTAGAGTTTCTGCATGTATATATCTTATCTTCTCTATATGCTGGCCTCCCCCTTCTATTTATAGAAGGGAAGAGGGTTACAAGTATAATTTCATTAACAGTGAAATGATTACTTTCGCCGTTCCAGTCATTTAATGCTCGACGCTGGAAAATTAATGTTGGGCAAATATTATCGAATTTTTGGGGAGCTGATGTGTAAGTTTGGAGGCTGAGTTGTCAGTAAGGAATGGAAGCATCGTGTTGTTGACTAGGTTCCGTACGGGTAGCCGTTGCTAGTGGGTAAGTTGGGAGTCGGTCGAGGTGACAGTTCTGACTGGCCTTGTCACCAACGTCTGATCACCCTTCTGAAGGTCATGGACTTCTCACTGACGGGTTGGGGGGATTCCTCAATGAGATGTGTTCTTCTACTTGAGGGAATGTGAGATGTCTCCGCCTCGTACTCGATGATCCTGGGTTCTCGCTCAGTGACATCCAATTCTGGCTTGGGCTTCCACCAAACCAACTGGGCCTCCTAACGGACCTTAATCGATCCAAAACACGCTTCCGAAAAATTCATATAATACGTACCAAATTGATGAATTCATCCAACCAAGGCCACACATACATATAAACATTAACATCATATTCAAGCAATTATTTCTCATAATCAATCTTATGCACTTACCATTAGATTTTTGAGATCACCTCCAAGTGATTTCATATCACATTGTACCAAGTATGTTATATTAAATCAGAGTTCTCAAAGCCTTGGGTTGCCCTTTTTTTTTTCATTACATTATTTAATACCATCATATCACATTATAAATATTGTTTCTTCTTGACTATTTCTTTCAAACACTAGCAACCATTATGAATACTATTTCAAGGAGAAATATAGAAAAAACTTTAGTTTCATTTCTGCAGTTTTTCAAATTTTTGTTGTATTTGAAGAGGAGAATTCACATTTTACTCCAAAGCAAACTTATATAATAAGTGGGGGTTAATATTTCTTTAAGAAAAGTGTTCTTTCACACTTTGGAAATTTTGACTCCTATCCCCAAATTCTGTAACAATTAAGATATCGTGAATGAAGTTTTAAGAGAACATATAATAATTTATATTTAATAGATTAAAGGTTTGATATATATATATATATATATATCTTGTTGCTATAGATTTTTTAAGTTTGTAATTTTGTCTTTATATTTCATTTGCTTTTAATTATGTTCTTATAATTTATTTTCATTTGTAATTAATTCATTGTCATTATCTATTTTAGAATTTCAATTATAACTTATTCTATGCTACCTAACTTCGATAAGGTGTTCAAGAATTTAAAAATATATTTAAATATATACTCACATCATTACTAATAAACTATATTAATAATATCATAACAATAGGGTAATAAATTAACATGGCATTCTCCTTTGATCAAACTAAATATTTTAATTATTATTTAACAAAATTTTATGCAACTATGCTTATGATAGGTGAGGTCATAATTACATAAAATTTCATGACATAATATGAGTTGATTTGATCCCTACAAATATTATACCTTAAACATATAAGTATGCTAAAATTAATTTATTTACCCTATAGTATAAAAAAATTCTAGAAGAATCAAATATTGCAGCTCTCAATGTAGGAATCACATACAAAAAATTTCAAGCTCAAATAATTTCAAATTAACACTTATATAAAATGGCCAAAAATTAAATAATTTTTTATTTAAAAAAATGAAAAAATACAAAAAAAAAATGCTCGGAGAGAGAAGTACACCAGTGCAACTAGCACCGTTGTGGGCCATTGGCTAGGTGGCGCGCTAGGGATGCACTTGGGCTTGGACATCACCATGTTAGCAGCCTGTTACAACTTCTCTTTCTCCTAAAATGTAATGCAATCGGGTCAGCTGACCTTGTTCTTGACCCAATATTGGTTCAAACCATGCTAAGTCATTTTCATTCAAATTTTTTTTATCACTTTTGTTCCTAAAATTATTCTGAGGCTAACCCATATTTCAATTGGAAGAAAAAATAAAAATTGTGCTTCAATTTTGCAAACGACTAATGAAAAAAACTAACCTATTTTCTATTTCAAATTTTTTTTTTCAAATCAACAATTCCAATGGGTGTTTTGTGATATTAATTTGAGGTTTTTCACCCCAAATGCGATCTAAACTAAAACCATCAATCAATTTGAATAAATTATCACAAAATTGACCAAATTTGTCAAAAAATTTGTGTTTGTAGCAAATGGCCATGAACAAAATAATTTCAATTTCAAAACATTGATTCTCCAATAATTGTTCAAATTGAATTGTGCAATAAACTCAGAACAATTTATATAATAATTTCCATACAAAAAATTTAATAATTTATAAATATAAAGTTATGAAATAATTTGAATAATCATAATATTTTGAATTCGGAATAATTCAATCATCATAATGTAGATCAGATAAAATTCACAATCAATTACACACTAGGAGTCATGCAACACAATTTGCGTGACTTTGATACCATTTGTTAAACATTTTCATAAATTTGAACCGATTAAATTATGTTATCACAACATAAATGGAATGTGAAATACAAAATAAAATTAGGCACGAGGGTAACTTGAACTCCTAAATTGATTCATTATTTGATATTAAATTGATCTCTTTGTAATATAATTTATTCTTGATAAGTTTTCTCCTCCTATGAAATTCTAGCTGTCACATTAAAGGAGAGAATACGATCTGCACTCTAATAGGATGAAATGCAGTTGAACTTGGATTGTAGGAGTAAGGATCCATCATAATAAAATAATACTATCTTGATATAATTCATCTCATCACCTAAAAATACTTAATGCTGAAATCAGACCTAAGTACCATTACAAATCCAAACATTAATATCACTAATATGCACTAACTACATTTTGACATTTAGAATAAACTTCTAAATTATGTTAGGTTTATAATATAAAATTTTAACGTTGAAATTAGAAAAATAAAAACATCTCAATATTGTTTTTGTTTTTCTATTTTTAAAACACACATTTTAAGTTGCAATATTTAAAAATTAATTACAAAAATACTTAATCAAACAGGATTTTTTGTATTTAAAAATAAAAACAAAAAACTACTTTAAGAAGGAGTAACCAAACAGACCAGTATGATCCCAACATTCGTAGTTTGCATTCTGATGTTTGTACGTGCAACAATAAAACACTTTCAATAAATGAAAGCATACTAGCTAGAAAAATCGTTTTCAATGGATTCTTGGGTAATTTTGTATGGTTGCTTCAAAGAAGAGAACCACATGCGATCGAAAAGTACAAAATAGCTTTTCTAAAGCAATCTTCGGACCTATTACATATGCTTCTCAAAGATAATGGCTACAAAGTGCACATTTGGAGTTTTGTTATAGTCTTAATTAGATAAATGGAACATTAATCACTTGAGGAAAAATCAAGACAAAAAGATTCAGACAATTTTTCACTAAATTTCTGTATGAAATGTCGTGATTTGATGTAAACAAATTAAATATGAGAAGATCACGTGCATACCATTAAACTTAGTTCTTGTATGTCAACATCCTTAGTAATGCCGTGATATATGATATTTTCTTGGGATATTTCTCTATTAATTGTCTCGAACTCAAACCTAGAATGTTGCATATATGTATTAAGTGGTTTGCTATTTCTGCTATCATAAAAAAAAAAAAAACTTAATTCCCATACATATATTAATGAATTTTTTTGAGTTTGTAAATATTTATTAATTTAATGCAATTCTAAGGTTTCATTTGTTTTGATAAAAAATGAAATTTTATTAAAAATATTTTTTTAAGAAAAATACATTTTTAAAAAATAAAATGATTTTTATTGATTAAATAATATAAGAGAAAATATTTTTTCTTTTTGGTGTATAAAGATAAATTATTTTTTATTAAAAATATCATTATATATACAAATTTCATCGTTAAAATTAAGTCATACAATAATTATTTTATTATTAAAATATTTTCATGATAAAGAGTCACAAAATTTCTACTAGTAAAAATTAAAAGTTATATATATAGTATTAAAAAAACATGCAAGGAAAAACATTCAATTTTTTTTTCATTTTTTTTATTTCTTTTTAAAATTAATTTATAATCAATTGATTTTTGTCAAAATTGTTAACCATTTTTGCCAACTCTTTTAATTATCTCAATACTTTTTTAAGATAATTTTTAATACAATTATTTAATATCAACATTTATAGAATAAAAGAAAAAAGGAGATAGAAGAGAGAAGTGAGGGAAAAAAGAAGAATAGAGAGGAAATAGAGGTGCAAGGAGGAGAAAGATGAAAGAAGGGGATAAAAAGAGTGGGAGAAATAAAGAGGTAAGAAAAGAGAAAGTGATAGTAGAGAGAGAAAGATATGAGAGAAGAGAAAGAGAAAGTAGAAATAAAAGTATATGGAAGGGTAAAGAGAAAGAGGAGAGAGGGTGGAGAGAGAGAGAGAGAGAGAATGAAAGAAAGTAGGAAGATTATGTAATATAAAATAATTTAAAAAAATAAAATATTTTAATTAAAAAAAATTATTTTCTCCTCCTCGAATATACTATCATTTTCTAATAAGTATAATATATTTTCTATTGATCAGTTCTAAATATGAGAAAGCTGAAAAATAGTTCCAGTATTTTATTTTCCAAACAAACAGACCTACATTACATGCCATTATGTACTGATTCAACAATTATCTTGATTATTTAGCAATTTAGTTTTTATTAATCTCACACCATAAAAGTATTTGACATCAATATAGTCCTCCAAATAATTAATTTACTAATGTGACACTTTATATTTGCTGACAGACATAATTCATTCAGAAACTGGCTTGGTGGTAGCTGCTGGCTTCTTGTTAGGCTTTGCTCTCATCAATAGCTTATTACATCACATTCAAATGTATTGAACTTTTAGGTCATAACAGCTAGTAAAGGATTGTTAAGATTGGCCACTATACCCTTTGCAACGTGACTTCTTGAACAGCATCAAAGAGTTTTCTGAATTTTCTAATCATGATATGGGTTGAATGATAATTTCCTGCAGTGAGTATCTTTGGATAAACTTTCATAAATTTGTAAAAAAAAATTCTCAAAATTTTCTTTGACAAAGCCCTAATAAATATGAATATCCCAACAATTTTTGTTAGAATTTCTTCTCAAAGATGTCAAATGGAATTCGTACATCTATTTTTCACCAACAAAAAGAAGAATTAATTTCCTCCAATATTTCAACTTCTTCACACTTTCTAAAATTTAACTGTATTATTTTGATTATAACTATTATGAAAGAAATAAAGCAGAAAACCATTGCAAGGCAATAATTTTAACTTCTCTGCCGAATCAAAACTTAAAGAAACCAATAAACAAGAAAGCAAAGTAACTCAGTAAAATCATGCAGTTTCATTTTGTTCAAACAAATCATGCAGTCTCTTTAAACGATTTAGGTATACTATGTGTGACCTTCCCTGAACTTCCAGGGTTTCAAGATTCATGCATGACTGATGAACTGTATTATCACTATCCTTTACATATTGATACATTTTGTTTTATGCTATTCATACATATTGAGCTTCACATGTTTATTGTGTTTTCAACAATTGTTTGTTTACATTAGATTTCTATGGTTTAGTGGTATATAATTCTGAGTATTTGATATCCACTGTTACAAACATAGGTCTAATATATTGATATTGGGTCCTTCTTCCTTCTTTACAAATAAAATAAAGATTTGTTTACTTGTAGCATTTTTATATTGTTCATCTGTTGAGAAATTTACAAGAATTTGTTATAAAATTATTAATACATACCGTCGTTTGGAATCACAAAAAAAATTATAATTTAATTCATTTAAATTTAAATTCATGAAAATTTTTACATAAAATTGTATAAATGAATTAATTTTTTTTTATGGTTCATGAAGTTTAAAAAAATTATTTAATCACATGTATATCATTTTGTATTCATGTTAATTTTTTGTCAATAACTTTTGACAAAATCAACAAAAGATTTACATTTTAATTAGGACAATTGCAGATTTCAACCTTGGAATGTAACTCGGATTGAATTCTAACATATTAGATGCCAGAAACTCTGGTTACTTGTTTGGGTATCTTTTCAAAATTAACATGCTCTGGCATAAACAAACATTTTATGGCTTGCATAAAACTGAAGCTTTAAGATTGTCATAATTTTAGTTTAGACTATACCTTAAAAATTCTAGGCTAAAATACACAAATCTCATATACTTTGAGTTATGTGCATATAACTCTTAATTTTTAAAAATATGCAACTATCCTTATACTTTAAATCATGTGCATTTTACTCACATACTATAAATAATATGTATCATAAAAAAAAGTAAGACATGTATAAATATTACATATTATTATTTTAATTTTTATTTAAATTTATATATTTATAATAAAAATATTATTATAAATATAAAAGTTGATGAATTTTAAATTATTTTAATAGGACATGTATAAATTATGTATTGTTAATATTTAATTTCTATTTAAATCTACATATTTATAACAAAAATATTATTATTGTAAACATAAATTTAATAAATTTTAAATTATTTTAACTAATTTTATGAATTATAATCATGTCAACATTATATAAAGAAATAATTTAGTTAGAAACATTTATAATAAAATAATATATTTATATAAGAGACAACATAACTATACTTCAAATGAAAAATGTCATGTATGTTTTATGATATATATTATTTGTAAGTTAAAATGCATCAAATTTTTTATTTTTTAGATTCATAAGTGAAAAATAAATGAATATGAATAAAATGTATATAATATGCGTTAGATACACACTTTTAAAAGTTTGATAGTTATATATACATGACTTCAAATATAAAAGGAGTTATATTTTTTAATCCAAATTTTATCATGATGGCTCTGAAGCCAAAGCAACTTAATTCCTGATTCCTATTAGGATCACATGGGTCAATTGCCATGTCATCATGGAAATGATGCAAACACAGCAGAAGAAGTACAATTTTCTACCTCTGTGATGACATGCTTGCTTTACATAGAACAAAGATAAATATATAAAAGTTATCACAAAAATGATTAAACAGTTATGTTTCCTCTACTCTTCTATGAACCGTAACTTACTAAAACAACAGAAGCAAGGGGTGTAAATAGAGCTAAGAGGCTTTTCCATGTAGTTGACTCCTGTACATGCATTTTCAGTGGAGTGGCAATATCTGAGCTACTTACACCATCTCTAGCACCTCACCTGCACGCATGATATATACAATTTGAATCAGACTAAGTCCACATCTTTTAAAACAAGTGGAATCAATTTGATTTAGATAGTAACACATATATGTGTGATGATATAATTTGTGCATCTAGCATTTTTATTTTTATTACACTCTTTGTTTGAAGCCAGTCAAATGCTGTCTATTGCATTTTACCATGTCTATTGTGGAAAGGCTTTATATGTACTAGACAATATCATAAACAACATATAAACCTGGCTTTCAGCACAGAGATGCATACTGGTGAAACTATTCAGCAGCCTCAGGAATCCTGTCTACAATGCGAATTGGAATGACCGGAATTGAATTCCACCATTCTTTCAACCGTCTGTTCCCTGTTCCGGTAGACTTCCCCATCTTGGATGTCAGGTTGGCGATGAAGCTTTGCAATATGACTCCCATAATGATGAATTTAAAAGGAATTATTGCCAGTATGATTGCCAAGCCACTCATCGCTACCATCACCCAATTTGCATGCTGCCACAAGAATAAGGATTTATGTGATTAATATAAATAGTATTGTTTGTTGCAGCTTAGCACAAAGACTATGTCCTCATAGTTACTAGTACTTTCAACAAAATGAAAGTGTACCTGCTTGAAAATTACTTTCGACTAGATTCTGAAGTAATATTATATGGTTGCTTAAAAGAAAATGAACTTTCCTACTAAAACTTCAAAACAACTTTCTATTGCAATCTCTGGATTTTACATATGCTTTGCATATTATATCGGCCACAAACCCAGTTATTCATCCTTGAAGTTTGTAATCTATAATTATAATATAAATTAAACATGAGATAACTTTGTTTCTCAATGTCTCATAAATAATAAGTGATTCATTATTGTTATGTACGTTCTACCTGACATGACATTCTATAAAGAGAAATAAATTTTCTCTATGTTTAGAATTGTTGGTCACTAAAATCTTAATCAATCTATCTTGTATCTCTGTAGAAAAACCTTTTGCTTAAAATAGCAGATCCGGGTAATCATAGGAAAACATGGGAAAAAATCATTATCCAAGTGGATTAGCACACAAGAGAGTACCTTACGAGCTTTCGAAATAAGTATGGACCATATCTTTAGGATTGTTATGTTAGCTATCTGTACCATCTCATGAACCGTGTACAATCCACGTTGGGCTGACACAATGCTCTCCATTGTAGACTGATCAGAGGCTCTATAAACTACTATCTCATTGCACTTCACGTTAATCCTTTCCTGTCTGGCCTGAAGCATGAATGCTATCACCCAAATCAAGAGAACTGCAATGGCCTTGCCAACCCATTCCCTGCATTGTCTAGCTGATGTTATCTGCTTTCTTGTCTAGTTAAGGTGGCTCAAGGAAAAAATTAAACACCTCAAAATATGATTAGTATACAAGCAGAATACTAGGAAAAAAAATATCACCTGTAAGTGATTATCAGAGATGCAGCCAGAACA
Organism: Saraca asoca; assembly: GCA_026873985.1. NCBI lineage: Eukaryota > Viridiplantae > Streptophyta > Magnoliopsida > Fabales > Fabaceae > Saraca > Saraca asoca. The sequence continues at coordinate 16,344 of JANHAO010004328.1, forward strand.
ACAAGAGTGGTCATTGGCCTTTCCCATGTGACGACTTCTTGAAACCAAGGGACTACACTTCTAAGCGGCTTTAGTAGCTCCTGCACAAGTCAGAGCAAACCTGTAACTGATTCTTAAGTAGTTAAAAACATATTCGAACAAAAAAATGAAAAATTCACTAAACTCTGTGATCTCATGTTTACATTCAGTAGAATCTAAATAGGTGGGACTAGAAATAAGTAAGATCATTTTAATTTGTGAGAGAAAATGAGTGAGTATACCATTACTCTTTTCAAACAGATATTATCTAAGCTGTAACAAATAATACTATTTATCTATCATAAAGACCCTGAACTAACCATACCCCCAAATAAAAGAAGGAAAGCAATAAAAGTGTGTCATAACTTCATAGTTCTGTTACAAGGAAGTGATTCGATTCTATGCAAGGATGTGCTATGTCACTGCTGACAAGAGATTATTTAATTAAGGTCAAAAAACTGAACCTCCTAATCTAGGTTGAAATGCTTACCATGAGAATCTTAACACTGTCAGTGACTCCTTCCTCTCTTAGTTCTTCAGTAGTAGCTTGAGCAATCAGGGCTTCCTTTTCTTCCACCCTAGCTTGGTTAATAGCAGTCTCCAATGAGGTGGGACTTTCATCTAGACCGCTAATGCTTTCATATGCTTGGCTAGTCTCTTTCACTTCTGCGTCGCAAATTAATGACTTCGAAATGTTCATACCCCTAAGGACTGAGCTGGCGCTACATGGATGTCCGCCATTAGCATTCTTGATGCTTTCGGCAAGCTCTTCCAGTACATAATCTCCTTTTGGTATATCATTATATAAGGAAAATATTAAGAACTTTGTCGGAACAGGAGGTGATATTCTTAGCATTTCTCTTGCTGCATGGAGTCTTATGATCCCCAATATTGTCCTCGCATGCATCTCCCATATTTGCACTGGATTTTCTATTTTGTATTTGGATAAGAACTGGTGAAGATGCATGATTTCCTTTATCAGTGCAAGCCAATGGCCCCGTCTTGTGGAACTTGTTAATTCTGGAAATTCCAATACAATTCCCTCTGATCTAAAAATTCAGAAGAAGCAATTCATATTGAGAACAGTTTCATATATATGAGTAATCTTATTTTCTATGCCGTGGTGCCATATGGGATGAACAAGTAGTACATCATATTCAAAAGATTCAGAACACACATTGGCATTAAAAGGATGGGAAAAAAAAAAATGAAACTCAAAAACGGGATGGCAACCTTGAATACAAATTCTGGCACTCAATGAATCCAGTACGACCAAAAGATTATGATGATGTAGATTTTCTAGAAACTTAATTTGGGGATACCTTGCTCAATTTCTAGAAACCAAGAGTTTTTCCTTTTCTCCAAACAATTAATTATAATAAGCATGGACATATTATTCTTATTATGTATTTCTCCACTAAGATGAATGAATAATGATAAAGTTATAGTATCCTTACAAGTCAGGAGACTCGTAGACAACAGCCTTGTCAAAAAGTGGAGCTCCCCAAGGACCTGTTGCAGCTGGCTTCACAGCGTGCTCAGTGTCCTTAGAAAGGTCTATTTTTATTGCATCTTCATATTTTATCACCCCTGAGGCCTCAAAGTAAAGAGCATAATTGCTCAGTGTAAGCCTACCTGGATAGTAAAATCAAGTTTCAGTGACAGAAACAGCATGCACATTCTCAAAAAAAACAGATACCTTTTACATATAGAACTTAACCAAGTCAGAATTACCAGGCCAGCTAGTCGCTCCAATGTGTCGAACCACTCTCTGTGAACTTGCTGTTCCATCCACATGTAATATATATTCATCATCAGCCAGCTCCACACCACTTGGTGTAGTTTGTTTTTGCAAATGTTTTATGGTCCTATAGAGTCATGAATGGGAAATGAAAAAGAAAATAAGAATCAGGATAATTAGGAAGAGTGAAGCTGCAAAAATGAAAATTCCAGCACACACCCTTCATAAGACCATCCACGGCTCTATTCCAGAGATAAAAAGAGCTCATGTGAGGAATGCGTGTAGAAAATATGTGTGTATATAGCTTCTCCCCATGATCTAGTCCATATAAAATTTGACATATAACATATTCCATTTGGAATGCATGTTGAAGTCCAGCACCATCTAAGAGAATTGGAGGGGTTTCCTCTTTTCTAATGGAAAATAACCCAGAGGGTTCTGGAAGGACTGCGTTTAGTTACAAATTTTTAAGTACTGCTTTGTCCACCTTCCTATAACCCTCAAATTCCTACCCCTGGCTCACTATAAATTATTTGATAAATAATAAATATTCAAATTAATTCAATATTTACTGAATAAGAAGTAGTTGTGCGATCAAGATTGCCAACTGAGGCCTAAACTATAAGAGGTTCTCCTGAAATTATTTGTTCGGACAGTAAATGCCTGCGTGTTCATGAGAATAACTATATCAAAGCTCAGGTGCATTACTTGTCAATTTCTTTCAAGAACAAGTCATATGCTGGGAAATGTAGTCGGTGGCCTGTCGGTGCTGTTAGAGTTTCAAAAGTAAACCTTCCATTTGCAACATCCGCAACTAATGGAACTAATGATCCTAACCAGACAAATGCATCTTCTCCAACACTTGGTTCATTACTAACCTGGAAAATTAATGTATATAAAATGATTAGAAACAAAATAAATAAATAAATACATAAAAGAGGATAAGTCAGTGGTTGTATAAAGCACCCCTGGACTTGAGATCTATAATCTTCCATTAACTTGTGCAAAATTGGATTGGAAATAATATAAGAAAAACATAACATAAACTGGTGAAAATATTAATTCTCCCAAATAACATAATTGAAATTTTATATATAGAATCTATATATTCTGGCTCCCAAATAACATGAACTAATGCGAAATTAAATTCTCTTACGAGGAGGGGCATGATGTCTGAGTAGAAAAGTGGGATCTCATCTTGTTCTGGGGTGCCACATGCAGGTAACTTCCTCTCTTCTTTTTCTTTCGCTACAGCCTCCTGCAAACCATAAAACACTGATAATTAAACATCATTTAACTAACTTGATGATTACTGGGGAAAGCAGAAAGTGGAAACTAATTTTGGTTAAAATATCATCGCCATATATAAATCTAAGTGTGACCAAACCTGTTTTGTTGTAGAAATCTAACAAAATAAGGCCATCCATTTGCCACTTTTTCTTTTGTTACATTTTAGACTAATTCATATGCACAAGGGGTTTTAAAACTCTGGAATCTGGGAAAACCTACTGCAGTTTCTAAATTTTAATGGCGGATAAAAGGCTAAAAAAAAAAAGGCATCTTTTAACTTGGCAGGAAAGTTCCTACAAATTTAATTCATGTGTGAAACGGTAATTCAGTATATGAAAATAGCATTGAGATGATTAGCTGTTTTAATTCTCCAATAATAATGATTTTGCCAAAAAGAAGAAATGGCACATATTCGTCCATCCCATTCAACACTACAGGTAAAACTTCATGCTGGTATAATGCTTTCACGTACATTCAGCACTTACCCCGAAGAGCTAAGGTCCTTTGCACAAATATTTTAACAGTGTATACAATAGCTGACATGTCTTGTAGAATCTGAGTGCTACTAACCCCCCCCCCCCCGCTCCTTTAAATTGAGATAAAGTTTGTGTAAATAACATCACTCTTCTTAGAAAGAAGAGGTAATACTTTTTCCCTAAATAATCTGAGTCACATCTGATCAATTAACCTATGAACCTTATGAGACTAATTATGTTAGTCCAAGTTCTGGCAAACTGAAGATATATAATCTTTGTGCCTCATGTACACTGAAAAAGGATCCTAGCCATTAGTTTCAAGTAATTAACTAAAGATCATAAACATTGTGCCTGGTGAGAAGAACCAGAATACAAAAGCTAAAATTTGGAAGGACAAACACATAAATTCAAAGAGATTAATATTGTATGTAAGCAACTAATAATGTTAGGATTGAAAAATGCTATTTGCACTTAAATGCACAGCGCAAAGAATATGAACAGGTAATATCCATTTAATTTATGACATATGTGAGATTGACCAAAAAAAGAAAATGAGTGTATTATCATTCAGAGAACAATATTGCGTACCATTGGATCGTCTTCATCATAGTAGGTAGCTCTCTCCCAAGCCAGCATCATGTCATATGTTAACCTGCTGAATGACCCATCACTAACCTTTTCCTCTATGTTGTAGCACATGTCACTCAAGGCCTTGGCACTGCTAAATTCCACTAACTTCTTGCAATAGCTTCCATTTTCAGGTTTCCATCCTCTTTCAAACTCTGCCACCAACTTCTCCACCGACGTGCCCAGCTTTCTACGCAGAACTTAGATATTTCAGCCAAACACTAAGCATGCACATAGGATCAGTTCAAAACATTTTTAACTTTAATGAAGACCAAATTGAGGCCGAAATTTGATCAACTGACGAAATAAATACAAACCTCATCCGGTGTTTAGTCAATTACTTGTAACTTTCCATAAAACTCACAAATAATGAGATGATAAATAAAACATGTGACAAACCCTCCTGTGAGTTTAAGATGAGACCTGGGAATGATTTTTTTTTTTTCCTGATTATTCTTAGTATTAGCAAAAAAAAAAAAAAAAGAAAGAAAAAATCCATGTTCTTGAAAGAACAGCCGCTCTAGGTTTGCGAGTTTCCTGAAACAAGTTTACGTAGTCACTATCACAAATAGGACATGTGCATGTGGTGAGTGGGGGAAAAAGAGAAATTACTGAGCACATCTTAGGATGACATCCTCGGCAATGGAGGACAGATACTTGAGATTGGTCGCCATAATATATATCACCGTCGCGGGTTTGTTCTCGCTGCTCTGTAATTTGCAGAGAAACAAGATGAGAAAATAGAGGGAAAGGTTGGTTCCTTTAGTCGAGAGAGGGGTAAGTGAAACGTGTGGGGATTCAATTGATGCCACGTCGTAATAGCCATGCAATACAATGCAACTATATGTGCAACGCTTGGTTCTTGCCCCCTCTTTCATGCATGCATATCGATAAAAATTCTAATATGCCCAGCAAGAATTTTTTCTTTCTTCTAACAATAGGATTAAGTAAACCACTGGGTATACAAAAAATTAGGATCTATAGATATGAAATTGAAATGAATTCAAAATGTAAAAAATAAAATACAATAAAATTGTTAATTTAACCGAGTGTGTGAGATTTATTATTAAAATAAAAATAAAAGATAGAATATGAGAATAGTAGAATTCATAACAAATTTAGATTTTATAACAATTTTATTTTTTACCTTTAACTCATATGATGAAATAAAAAATTCTCTTACTCATAATGCATAGTAAAATATATGGACCATATACTTCTATTGTTTAGTCTTGGTTTTGTTCTTTATAGTTTATAGATAAGAAATGGTTGTGTATTTTAATTATAATATTGTAACACCTGGAAAATTCATAAAAAATAAAAATAAAATTTAAAAAGGATTAAATTGAAAAATTGATAAGGACTAAATTAAAAAGATTTCTGAAAATTGGACATTTGTTAAGGCGGCATCAAGATTTGGGGACAAAGTAAAAGTCGATGCAAAAGTGGGGGTTAAAACATAAAAATATATAAATATTTTTATTTTATAAAAAGGAACACCCCCCGAAGCCTCTTCACAAACGTTCTTCTCTTCTTCTTTAGTTTCCTCTGGAACATTCCGGAGACTCCACGTTTAGCCGGCGTAGTTCCAGCCGTCTGTCGTTGTGCAAAGTCTTGCCTCTGACCGAAGGTATTCATCGGCACAGTATAAGTCTGCTCCAGTTGAAGACTTGTTCTCCGGTAAAGCAGCTTGTCCGCTCAGATAGTTCCGTCACCGCTGGTTGTTCTAAGTGTGATGCAGTGGCCGGAAAGTATAGCAGCCCCTCCCGATGGCTTCTCCTTCCTCGGCTTCTTCTTCTTTCCCCTATTACATGCTGGTTTGGCCAGCTTAAGTTCTAGACTGCCGGTTGCAAACTGACCGGTGGCGAGTTGACAGTAGGTACTCCGAAACTCTGTAAGTAATCCTAAATCATTAATTTTATTCCGCAGTACTCGGATTAAAAGTTGTCAGAAATTTGTGATTAAGCTTGAATATGTATAGTTGATAAGAAATAAGAAATTTTATTGTTATTTGATTCTGATGCATTTGAGATGAATTATAGAGTCCATGATACTTGAATTTTTGTGAGTTTACATTTTAAATGTGTAGTTGATGATAGTGAAAAATTGTATTGATAACTTGATTCTGATGTGTTTCTGATGAATCATAGAATTAGTAATGCTTGAATTGCTATAAGTTGTACGATTTGGATGTGAGTGGATAGTCCCACCCTTGCAAATTGTGTTCTGCATCGAGAAGTGCTTTATTGATTATTAAGTTATGATTTTTTAATAATTTGAATTATCAATGATGATTTATTCTGAGATATTATTCGCATTTAAAATATATATACCTTTATATTGTTTTAAGATAATTTCAATATAAAAAGATTGGATAATTTGAGACCCTGGACTCAATAGAAACCTTTTAGTAATCTGGTAACATGTGTAAACAGCCTGGATGGCTGGATAATACAAAAAAGAAAATGGCCTGAATGGTGGTAACAGCCCAAGGGACGGTAATGAGAAATGTGACAGTTGAGTATAGTATTCGATACGAATAACTAGTAAAAAGGAAACATTAATGATGCCACAATTACTAAAAGGAGTTCCCTTGGATTCTAGGTGCTGGTGTTACGTTTTGAAAGAAACTGGAAATGGAAATGTTTTAGTTGATTTTGAAAATACTTTGAATTGATTTAAATATGTTTTGATACTATTGCTTACTTGAATATTAAATTTCTTACTATAAAATATATTTAAAATAATTTATTTAACTGATGCTCCATTGGTAATTCCTTGGCAACTCGCAAGTGCACCTATGTATATCAGTTTTAATCTGTAGGAGAGATAAGGGGGTGATCTGAACAGGTTTAATGCGGTTGGAATTGGAGATCTGATTCTGGTTCCCTACTGGATTCCTTTAGGTCCAGAACCAATAGATAATCCTAGGAAACCCTTAAGTACACTTGTGACCACCCAGTGTCAGTTGGAGCAATAAGGGGGAGGGTGTTATTTGATAAATATATTGGATTGGTGTTGTAGATGGTATAGGAGCAATCTGATCGGTTTTGGTTACCTATCAGAATTATCTGGATCTAACCAATAATTCCTTAAAGAAAAAGAAATATGTTTTGAAATATTTTACTTGAAATATAAATATCAGATTTATGAAAAAGCTATTTTTAAAAAATACATGTTTTCTTCTCACAAGGATAATTTGTGAAAGAGTTTTTATAAAAGTTTTGATTGATGGGAATTATGTTTGATAAAAATATTTAGTACCAAGCAAATAAATGTCTTTCAGTGGATTTCATATAATCGATTAGTAAAATCCAATTTCAATCATTGGTGGGATTACTCACTCACTCAGTTGCTAAAACTCTCTTCAAAAGGAAATAGAAAATATAAAATAGTATATGTATATATGAACAGTAATTAGTAAAATAGTGTTGTATACGAAAATTAGCCTCGCAAGGATGGGTCCTCGAGCACAACAAAGACCAAGCCTCACACTTCAGAGAGTGGCAACGGCAAGGTAATTCCGAGCGACAAGCCCTGCCTTGCTCGTCGCATCACAACGACGCTGCGAGGAGGTTCGAATGCATCCCGCGAAATAACCTCCCCCACGAAGGGCGGACCAGCGAAGAAATAACAAGATTGGATCTTCGAGCGACCAGCCACTCCGCTCAAGCTCGCTTTCTCACTACAGCGATGCTCAGTTCACTACAGCAGAACCTGTGATGCCTCTAAGCCATAAATCCCCAGCCCAGGATACCGAGCGACAGACACAAGTCTACCGCCAGCCTAGGGGGACCGTTCAGTAGCCTACTTTCTGCAATAGTCAGATTGTAGCCCTTTTTGCTGTCTTTTCTCATTTATTGCTTGATGTAACACAACTGTAGCTTGTAATTAATGCATGTAACCCCTCC
>JANHAO010004329.1:0-24425 GCA_026873985.1 Saraca asoca
TCAATTCAAGTTGAACCACTTTAAAAGATTGGTCTTCATCTCTTTACTTTCAATTGCACTATTCTAATTTCTGCAACTTTGACATGTTATTCACTTTTTCTGCATAATTACTTTTTCTTACTTTTCTTCCACGAAAATTTAATAGAATTTGAATCTGATACTGGTGTTTATCGATCTCCAACAAGATAAGGGCAAGATCTGTTTTCATTCCATATTCTTTTAATCATTCTTTAATTGTTTAAATTGGGACTGACAGGTTTGACTTAATAACAAAAAATAAAAGACTTGTTTTTCACATGCTATTCACATCAATGCTGGGTTTAAGTTAACAACAGAAAGTAAAAGACCCATTTTTCATAGGTTTGACCCGCCGATGTTAGGTTTGACTTACTAATAAAAAGTAAAAGACCTGTTTTCACATACTCGATGAGTTCGATTTAACAACTAGAATGTAAATGACTTGCCTTTCACGGGCTCGACTCACCAATGTTGGGTTTGAGTTAACATCAGAAAGTAAAAGACTTCCTTTGCACAGACTTGACCCACCAATGTTAGTTTTGATTTAACAACAGAAAAGTAAAAGACCTATTTTTCATATGCTTAACCCGTCAATGTTGGGTTTGATTTAACAACAAAAAGGTTGATGCATTTATTAAAAACATAACATATAAGTGAACATGGTGCAAAATATGAAGTATATTTCAAGTTAAATAAACCAAATTTCCTTTTCCTCTTTAATATTTTTTTTTTTTTTCATTTTCACCTTATACAAGAACCTCCTCAATAATGTCATGGATGAATAATGTCAATCTTTATTGGTGGTTGATCGAGTTCCAATATCTCAAGTTTTTTATCTTTTGATTGTCAATGATTTTTTTTTTTTGAAACATGGTAAGTCCCTTGCCACTTTATCATGATATCTCGGGATGGTCAAAGTATCCAATATTGTCTTTTTTATTTCACTGGAGTAATTTTGCTTATGATTGGTTGCATTTAAATAACAATTTTCTTTTGATGTTAAAAAAAACCACTTTTCATAAAAATGCATGATTATATTCTTATTAAATAGTGGTTGAAAAAGTTAACTATAAGCATCTTATCAAAAGGATAATGAGAATAAACTTGCCACAAGTAGCTAAGAAAATAGAACATCATTTGGATAATGAAAAAGATATGCAATAGGATTCATCGAAATTGATTGAACAAGAAACTTTTAGTTATTCTAGTGATAAGCCTTAGAAAAACTAAAGCTAATTGTCCCTGTGCATTTAAACACCTATTGATTAAGGTAGTAACTATTGAAATGTCCTAGTATCTATCTTGTTATAAACTTACTAAGCAAATCAAATGTGAAGCGAACATACTTCATGCATACTACATTTTCACTCTATCAGCATTGATAGGTTGTGGTAATTCATTCCTATCCATCTTCATAAAGATTAAAACTCCTTCAGAGAAAAATCTTTTTATGATGAAAGGCCTTTTATAATTAGGCATCCATTTACCATGACCATCCTTTTTAATTGGAAGTATCATTTTCAATACTAAGTCTCATTCCCTAAATTGGTGAAGATACACTTTCTTAGCATAAGCTCTTATTAACTTTTTTTGATAAAGCTATCCGTGGCACAACACTACCAATATTTTTCCTTCAATGAGATTCGATTAGTCATACCAAACTCAGACCCATTCTACCTTTTTTAGCTGTGCCTCCATTAAAACCCTTAACGAGGGAATTTCAACCTTAATGGGAAGCACTGCCTTCATGCCATATACTAAAGACGTAGAAGTGCAAATAGAGGTTCAATAGCCATGGAGAGTAAATGGAAGTATCTCATGCCAAACTTTATATGTTATTGTCATGTTTTGGATTATCTTTTTAAGGTTCTTAGTTGCTACATCTATGACCCCATTCATTTTGGGATTATATGGTATTGAATTGTGATGTTTTATCTTGAATTGTTCACACATTTCTATCATAATCTTATTGCTGAAATTTATGGCGATATTGGTGATAATTCTTACTAGCAAGCTGCAACAACATATCATATCCTTTTTATGAATTTTTGAATGTTTGTTTGATGTAATCAATGTCTCTTTGAAGCCTTTAGTTCAATTCGACTTATGATATCAAGACCCTACATTAAGAATAGCCATAGCACAAACAAGACATTCAGTGACGTAAGAGGAGTATGAATGTTGTGGACATGGATTTGACACCTATGACATTTCTTCATATGATTCATACAATCATTCTCCATTGTTAGCCAAAAATAGCCTATTCTCAAAATTGCTCTTGCCATAACATGCTCATTTGAATGTGTTGCACAAAAACCTTTATATACTTCTTTAATGATCCTTCTCACTTCTATTGCATCAATACAACTTAACAAAATAGTGTTGTGATTCTTCTTGTATAGTATCTCTCCATTTAAAAAAAAATATCCATTGTCATTCTCCTTATAGTTCTCTTGTTATTCACTAAGGCCCCATTTACATATTCCTTACACTTTATGTATTACTTAACATCATGGTACTAATGTTTCCCATCAGGTTCTTCTTCAACACTTAAGCAATAGATTTGCAAATCTTGATTTTTGATCTTAATAACATGTGTTTGATCATTGTCATTTACTTTGAACATAGAGGACAATGTTGCCAACATATCAGCAATTTGATTATCTTCTCTTGAAATATAACAGAAAGTGATTTCTTTGAAATATTTTGATAACTTTGTTATGTGTCTATGATATAGAATCAGCTTGGTATCTCGAGTTTCCTAATCTCTCAATTAGAGGGTTACTAGTGTAGAATCTCCATTCACTTTTAAGACCTTGACTTCCAAATCTAACGTAACTCGTATACACCTGGCCTCATGCTCAACTACATTATTTGTGAAATTGAAACACAGCTTGGCTGTGAATGGGATAATTTTCTACTGAAGAGAAACTAAAATAGCACCAATACCATGCCCTAGTGCATTGTAGGCTTCATTAAACAACAATTTCCATTCCTTATCTTTAGGTGATTCATCATTATTGAATAGTATCATTATATTTTCATCTAGAAATTCACATTGCATAGAACTATAGTCTTTAACAAGTTAATTAGCCCGAAAATTAACAAGCATACTACCCTTTATCGACTTTTAGGTGCATAAACTATGTTATATTTAGACAACAACACTTACCATTAAGCAATTCTTTCTGTTAGAGCGGGCTTTTCAAAGATGTACTTGATAAGATCCATCTTTGATACAAGCCATGTGGTATAACATAACATGTGTTGTCTTAAGCGATGAGTTACCCATGCCAAGGCACAACAAGTACACTCCAAGAAAGAGTATTTTGATTTATAACTTATGAACTTCTTACTTAAATAGTATATTGCTTGTTCATTTCTCCCTAATTCTTCATGCTGCCCTAATACACAACCTGTAGACTCTTCAAGCATAGTTAAGTACATAATAAGGGGTTTTTCGAGTGACAGTGGTACCAACACTAGAGGTTTCTGTAAATATTGCTTAATCTTTTTGAATGCTTCTTGGTGTTTCTCATTTCATTCCATGGTTGATTCTTATGCAAAAGATAGAACAATGGATCACAAGTAGCCATCAATTGGGATATGAACCTAGCAATGTAATTCAACCTCCCTAAGAAACCTTGAACTTATTTTTCCATGCTTGGTTTGGGCATCTCCAAAAGAACACGAACCTTTTCAAGATCAACTTCTATTCGATTATGACTAACCACAAATCTCAATAGCTTCCTTGACCTCACCCTAAAGGTGTATTTTGCATGATTTAGTCGAAATCAACTCTTCCTTAGCCTTTTAAAAAGTTTTTGTAAATCAATAATATGATCTTGTTCACTTTTTGATTTGGTGATCATATCATAAATATAAACTTTTACTTCTTTATGCATCATGTCATAGAGTAGAGGCACCACTACTTTTGGGTAGGTTGCCCTAGCATTTTTCAACCTAAATGATATTACTTTGTAACAAAAAATGCCCCACTATGTGATAAAAGTGGTTTTCTCCATATCTTTGAGATCTATCTTGACTTGATTATACCCAAAAAAATAGTATGTAAAGAAAAATATTGAATTCCTAATACTATTATTAACAATGAGGTGGTAATGGGAAATCATCTTTACAGCTTGCTCTATTCAAATCTTGATAATCCACACATATCTAAACTTTCCCATCTATCTTAGGTACTAGAACAATATTGGCAACCCAATCTGGGGTGATTGTAAGGAAACCAATATTAAATTATTTTTTAACCTATTCTCTGATCTTCAGAGATATATTAGGTTTCATATGCCTTAACTTTTACTTCATAGGTTTACATTTTAGCTTTAATGATAACTTATGGACAACTATTTTTGTGTCCAATCCCGACATATCTTGGTATGACTAAGTAAATATATCCTTCTATTCATAAAAAAGCTTGATCAAGCCTTCCCGTACATCTTTTCTCATCAAAGTATCAATCTTGACTTCTTTTTTATCTTCCTTTGTACCCAGATTAATTATCTCAACTTATTCCTCATGAAATTGGATCTCTTTCTCCTCTTCCTTGACAAGCCTTAAGAATTCTGTGGATGGGTCAATCTCTCATACTTTTTTAATCTCACCACAATCAATAGGATGATCAAAGTTACATATAGGGGGTTATAACACTATTTTCTCAAATAGATCATTTTGAAATCTGAATTTAATGAAAGCATATAGGAGGGGGAAAATGGATTGAGTCAATAAATATAAGATAGAATTCAAGAAATAGAAATAATGAAACAAAATAATAATAAATAAATAAAAGAAAACATAAATGATGGAAACTAAACATGCAATTTTATTTGAAATACACATTGGAATGAAACATGTAAGCTCATTTTACAAATAGCATCCCAAGGCCTTGGGCAGAGCCTTAAGTGTTAGAAGTATAAAATTACTTTGAATGAAACTCTGTGACAATAAGAAACTTGAAGATATCCCAATTATTGAGTGTGAAGTTTTGGAAGCAAGGGTACACCAAACTAACACTTTCAATGATGGAGAGTCCATCCTCGATTGCTAGAATCTAGTTAAGGATGGTGATTTTTGTGCTCTAAAAGTTTTGTCTAATGTCATATATGAGAATTCCTTCATCTTTTAGCTCTCGATTTTCCATACAAGCCATCCTCCTTTCCTTCTTTTCATTAGTAACCCTCATCTTATTTGCTCTTGTGGGCTTGTATCCCAATCTAAACTTTTCAACATTTTTAGAAAGCTTTAGATGTTCCTTTTCACCTTGCCTGCATTTTCCCAATCCATCCCCTAGTTTAAACCTATATTCTAACATAACTTTGGCCATCATCACAAGTGTCATAGGCAGATGTAGCTTTGGGATTTGAGCTTTTTCTCAGATATAGAAGTATTAGAAATCTCAAAAGTTAGAATATACTTTCAAGAGCCTCCTCATGGCCTCGATATATGAAATAAATGTTAATTTTGTGACAAGCAGATCTTCTTCTCCTGATACAACCTCTAGTTTGTTTTTTATTATGAATTTCACTTTTTGGTGTAGGATGAAGGGCACCGCCTCTACTAAATGAACCAATGGTCAACCAAGTAGATAATTATATGATGTTTATCACTTGGAGCAATATATTAAAGACATTTAGGCTTATTTGAATTAGAAGTTCAATGTTACCAATAACCTCTTTTCTTGTACCATCAAAGGCTTTTACTACCACAGTGCTAGGTTTCCTATAGGATCTATTGACTGGGAGTTTGGACAAATATGATTATAACATCACATTCAGTGTTATTGTCTAAAAGAACCCTTGCTATGATGTGGTCTTTACATTTTATAGAGATGTGAAATGCCTTGTTGTGCCCCATTCCTTCGAATGGTATCTCGTCATTAGTGAATGATCATCAACCGTGATATTACCAATAATATCACCAAGCATTTCAAGAGAGATATAGTGATAGACATGAGTTTGATTCAACACATTCATTAAAACTTGCCTATGTGGCTCAGAATTCAAAAACTACGACAATAATAAGATTTAAGTAGGTGTATGATTCAATTGTTCAATCACTTTATAGTCATTTTGCCTAATGAGTTTCAAGAATTGACAACCTTCCTCTTTTAACACATTTTTCTTGTATGTTTTAGGCTCCTTTTTACTTTCTTCGACAATAATTTCCTCTATTATCTCATTTTCCTTCCTTTTTCTCTTTCTTTCTGGTTCTTCCATTCTCTATTTTTCTAACTCTTTAGGACTATAACAACAACCATTACGAATAATGCTGCTAGTTCCAAATATGTTAGTAATAGTTGATGCTAAGGCACAATTAGGTGTTGTTATGACAAGGGTGTGGTTGTTATCTAGAAGAACTTGACAAGTATAGTTCCATGACACTTCACTTGTATTCTTATAAGGGAAAGGTTTGGGTAATTGAATTTTAATAGATTCCAAAGTGTGAGAAACAAGTACTTGAGGTGGTGTCAATGTTATGTTTCGGTTGTAGCAAATTACCAGTGTGCTAGGAGAAAAATGGGAGATTTGAGCACCACTTGCCACATCATTTTCTTCAATCGCATTTAATTGGTCTCCTTTAACTCTAAAGCTTATTTGGATAGTCTACTCATCCATCAACTTTTGAAATAACCCTTTAAATTCTATGCAATCTTTAATAGTATGCTCTTCTTTGCTTTTATGAAACTCACACACCATTTCATTACCTTGATCCTAGATTTGAACTCTTGGATTTATATGTTGAAACCATAGGAATTCCATGTCAATGAGGGTCTTAAAAATAAATTTTAGTGGCATTTTCCCCTATTGATAGTTTCTTTCAACTCTCTTTTAGTAGCTTCATTATAGGATTGCTATAGTCAAGTAAAAGGTTATGATGCACATTAGGTGTTTCTGTCATTCCCTCAAAACTCAACTATTTAGCATCAAGTAAAGATTGCACTTTACTTTTGAAAGCTAGATAATTCTCAATAGAGTGACCTATAACTCTAGCATGATAATCACATTGAGCATTTAGGTCATACTATATTGGGTAAGGAGGTTTTATGGGCTTCATTAGGGTCAAAGAAACCTTTTAATTTTAAAGGAGTTTATAAGGGCTTAGTGTAGGATATTGGGATAAGATCATAATGAACAGACCTCCTTTCTTAGTCATTACAACCTTTTCTTGGGTTAGCATTCTTATATAGATTTTGGTTTATGGGTTATGGTGTTAGTGTGGGAGCTCTTATGGTTGGTGTTTAAGGGAAATGGGGTAATGTAGCACAAGGTTAGATGTATGGAAATTGTGAGGTTGAAGCAATATATGGGAATTGCATAAGTTGCAGTTGAAATGGTTGAATGGAAAGTGATTAGTTGGGCTTTGCTTGTTATGGTTTTCTTTCTTGCCTTTCATAGTTGGTGGTATGTGTATGTCTCACCTTCCTTTTTCTTTTTGACTATAGGCTTCTTTGCACCCATTACATTAATAGATTTATCAATAATTCTACTAACTTTGACCTCATGTTTAATCTTTTCGCAAATGGTAACGATGCTGGAGAAGTTGATGCATTACCAATCATCCAATCATAAAAAGGCAAGCGAAGTGTGCTAATGAATCTGGACACTATTTCTTTGTCAAAAAGAGGTGGATGTACTTGAGCAGCTAAATCCCTCTATTGTTAAGCATATTCCTTAAATGTTTCCATAGTCTTCTTTTCCATGTTTTGGAGTTGTATATTATTAGGAGCCATATCAATATTATAATAATATTAGCTCAAAAAAGCATTAAAAAAGCCTTTCCAATGTCACATTGCACCTTATTACAGTCACACTTTATGTACCATCTGGAAGAAACACCAGTCAAGCTGTCTTAAAATAAATGAATAAAACGTTTGTCATCATTAGCGCAAGATATTATTTTTTGACAATATAAAGTCAGGTGATTCACTGAGCAAGCAAACTTATTAAACTTTTCAAATGTAGGTACTTTGAACTTAGGAATAATAACCACATCAAGAACTAGGTATAGCTTTGCTGTATCCACAAGCCCATACCTATTAGTCCATCTATGGCTTGTAGCTGTTCTTCCAAAACTTCTAACTTCCATTTATTTTTGAGGCCATCATTTGAATCTTACATAACTTTTGGAACACTAGAATCATGGTTTTTAGCTGAGCTATAGGATCCCCCATTGTTGTGAAGTAGAAAAATAGGCCAAGATATTGATATTGGAACCCTGAGGGTGGATACAGAAATGTTCAAGGATTGAATGGTGTTAGATTGCCCCTGGGTGGATTTAGGCCTGATGATGGATGTGTGTTTGTGTTATGAGGATTAAAACTAAGAGGAAATTTAGGGTCTTTAAGCGTAGGAATATCCTAATCTTGATTTTGAGTGTCTGATGAGGGTTCTTTATTATTGTTGGCTTTCTCAGTCAAAAACCCTACAATTCTTATAAGTTGTTCCTTTAGTTCATTGATGTCTTTTTTCATTTTCTTTTGAACCCTCTTTTATTTATTCATAACCTTTGCTTGAGAACAGGTCATGTACGAGTGTCATGGTAGCAAGGTTTATTTTTTAAGACAAGCTATGATGTATTACCTTTTATTAAACAGGAGTTAAACTTAAATGAATGCAAAAAAAAAAAGTCATAAAAAATAAGAAAATAAGAAATCCATGAAAGTTGTGATGTGAATAAATCTTTCAAAGATAACACTAAAGAGACATTGATTGCATACTAGTTCTAAAAAAAAATATGGATCGTTCATTCATTATAAAAACATATTACTATTACAAATAAAGACAACCTTCAAACTTTTAGTAGAATCTACCTAGGTACTCTAAGTCCTAGGAAAGATCAGCTAGGAATCTTTATGTCTCACTTGGTGGAAGGCTTGTTTTAACCTCATGTGCCTCTCTTACTCTTTTTTGAGCTTTTTTGGTGATTATTCGAGCATTTTCAATTAGCTGATTCGCTTATTGTTGAAGATTATTGTATTTCTTTTCAAATTGCACCCTTCTTTGATACCAATAGCTATCATCTTGCAACAAAGTATTTTGCTAGGCTAATCATTGAATTTTATCATGATGAATAACTAGTTGTTGGTTTAGGCTTTATAGGTCCGATTGAAGCAATAAATTCTTATGGTGCTTTCTCTCAACAACTTTTTTTAGACCTTGATACTTTTCTTTGGACCTTTTGGTTACTTGATGTGCCATTTGGAGTTTTTCATGACATTTCCTTTTTGTGTTATTGCAATTCTTGTAACATTTTTTTAGCTTGAGTAACTTTACTAACCCATACATCCTTCTTGAATAACAAATTCTTGTTCTTAACAACTAATATAATCTGATTCTTGCACATCTGGTGATACATCACCTTATATTTTGCCTCTACTTTGGTTTGATAATCAATCAGTTTATCAAACATGTGCATTGGTGGTTTGGGACCATGCACATAGGGAGAGATAAAGTTTTTTCCTTTACTAGATTGCTATAAGATGTAACCAATGGTGGTTGTGTTATTGCATGAGCCAATTTCCACACATCACATAAACTTTCATGCCTTAATTACCTCTTTAACCTTACGGGTTGCATCTTTATCTTCATAGGAAAACTCTATTTCTAATAATCTATGGGTTATTAGGATGAACTGTTCAGACCCAAATTGTCTTCTAACCATAGTAAGCATATAACTAGTTACACCACCAAGGCTAATAAATGGGACCCATAATTTCTCTCCACATCTATACAAGATTGGAACATAACACATCCATGAAACTCTCCATAAGATTTCTCCATCTCTTTAAAGTAATTGATCCATTGACTTCTTGTTGGTATATTACATAGCCATTTCACAAAACTAAATTCTTGCAAAGGATTCTTGTTTAAATAAATATGTGATTTGAATTCAATCTTAGGATACTAAAAATAACTTAAGTTAAAGAAGTCGCTAGTCATCTATACTATAAATAATTGTACATATCCATAAAACCTACCTTTTCCTTCTATTCTACAATAGTTGAGGGACTTAATTGTTCCTGCCAAGATTGTTAGGATAGGATTGACATTATGCTGGATTTTCTCAAATAGCTTAATCACATACCTATCAATTTACCTTTTTTACTTTAGGAAACAAAACCAGCCGATAGATGGTTAGAGCTAGCATGACTTGGCTTTGTTCACTATCAATATGCTCTTGGATGAATTTCATCAAGTAATTAGATGGCAAGTAATAGTTGTCACTTTTTTCTTTCATGTGCTTTTCCAATTCACACTTTGTGACTTCCATTAACTTTAATAATTACCTTTGAGCTCCTTTTCCATCTCGAAAATACATTTTATCTTTCACTATATTTCTTATGTCAAGCAACTTGTCATACTCTTCAATAGTTGGAGTCATGTTGTGCTAATTGAATGTGAAGCAACGATAAGATGGATCCTAGAAATGTAACTTGGCTTTTATCACATGTGTATTAACCAAAACAAACAAGAAATATGCTAGATTTCCATACTTAGATTGGCTTGTCTTTCTTCTCCATATAAAGCCAAACTTGTGTCAATACTTTTAGCCGGTTTGAGGCAATTAGATAATTTTTCCTTGGTTAATGCAATCTTCATTCTCTTGCTGGGTAGTCTTAAAATATTATATTGCCTTTGATTGATTATCAAGCCTTACCATATATCCAATTGAAGTCTCACCATTTTTCTTGTTTCCATTGTGGAGTAGCAAGTATAACAACCTTTTAGCGATATCTTTGCATGATTGAATAAAAAATGAAACATGCAAAAAGAACACAACAAAAAAATATGTTAGTAAATTGCTATGAATATCAAAAAATGAGCAAGAATTCAAACACAATAGGCTATGTAAGTGTTTTTCTAAAAGAAAAAAAGAACATATCATTTACAAATTCTAAACACAATTTTATTATTGATCCTTTTTCAATAGTACTTCCTTTACATTTATGACTTTACATTTGAGAATTCAAATAAAGGAAAATGACATCAATCGTATGAGGTCATTGTATCATTTTTAGAAATAAACTTCCTTATCCTATGTATATTGAAAATAAAAAGAGCAGGGATGGAACATTTTCTCATTTGCCCAAGAAGGTAACAAGTGTGCCCAGAGTTACCTCAATTAGTGTTGATTTTAACCACTAATACCTAATAGTTGAAGGTTCTCAAATTATTCTTACTATCTCCATTGTAAGGCTCATAAGAACCTTAATCCTCACTTATGATAGGCTTTTAATGAAAATGGTTTAATTTGAAAGGGGGTGTTTCACTAGCTTGCATAGAAACCAACGGTCTCACAAAAGCATTGTCACTTTACCCTCAACTAATCTTGTAAGGTTTTTAAAAGCCCAAGTCAAAAGCTCATGTGTGTGAGTGATTGTGCATAATGTGTGAGAAAGAACTTATACACCAAACTATGATCATGACAAATCACACAAAATAAATTAAAAAAAACATGTAAAAGATATAAAAAGAAAAAGGTAAAAGAAATGAACAAGTAGGTGGACAATAATGAGCTCAAAGGAAAATTCTAAAAGATAGCAAACAAAACATAATGGCTAAACCACAATTGGCCCTCAATGGAGTCGCTAGGCTATCGCAACATCCCCAACAGCAACGCATGATGCAGATGGGCAGACCCTGTGCATAAATAATGAGATTATAGTGTAAAATTAAAGACATGAGATACAAATTTAAAATGTGTGCATATTTGAACAAATAAAAAGAGTTACTAGCAATCATTTTTAGCATTGCAATTAGAACATCAAAATATGGTTTACATAATTTAAAGTTTGATTTAAGAGTTAATTACATGTAAGGAAAATATTAGCATCCTACGACGTCCATTTGTAAATAGCTACTTATTTTTGCTAATGCTATCTTACATAAAAAATTTATTGGTTCATTAAAAAATTATTTATTTAAATTTTTTATATCTCATCTTGTTTTATATAATATCAAAAGTGATATATGACTTAAATAATATGAATAACTGAAGAAGTCATTAATTCTTGAGGCATGCTAATATATTTACAATAACAATAATTAAACGGTAATAAAAAAAGAACTTATTTTTTAAAAAAATTTCAAATTTGAAATTAAGAAAAATTATAGTAAAAGAGAAGTTCTTTTTTCCTTTAAAGAGGATATCACTTAATTAATGTTGACACAATACTAACATTTCTCAATTTTATTTAGCTTTAAAAATTTTAAGGAAAAGCTTATTTGAAATGAATTAAGAGGTGTTGACAATGAAATTTGGTTCGTATAGAGGACTCGAACTTCAGTCCATAGGGAGGAGTTCTGGGACTCAATGTGCCTTCAAAGTGCAGAAGAGAAAGGACCGAGAGGAAGAAGGAAAAGAGAAACAATATGTTTAACGTGATTCGGCTAAATCTGAACGGTACCGAACCCTACGTCCATGGCGGAGCTTTTATTGATGTATTGAAAGTGATTTGCAGAGTTTCTGCTTACAAGACTTGATCCTCCCTCTTCTAACAATATAATCCTATTTATAGAGGAAGGAGAAGTTAAATGCATTAATTACCAGCTACAGTGGTGTTACATCAAATTATAAATAAGAAAAGATAGCAAAAGGGCTACAATCCAGCTACTGCAGAAAGTAGGCTACTGAATGGCCTCCCTAGGTTAGTGGTAGACTTGTGTCTACTGCTTGATGTCCTGAGCAGGGGATTCCTAGCTCTAGGGCATCGCGGGTCCTACTGTAGCGAGTTGGGTGCTGCTGTAGTGAGGAAGCAGGCTTGAGCGGAGTAATCAGCCACTCAACGATTCGGTCTTATGATTTCTTCGTCAGGCCATCCCTTACGGGGGAGGCCATTTCTCGGAATGTATCTGAATGCCCTCGCAGCGTCGTTGCATTGTGACGAGCGAGGCGAGGCTGATGTTAGGAGTACTTCACTGTTGCCGCTTTCTGATAGGTGAAGCGAAGCCTGCCAGAGGCTTCTTGTCGAAGCGAGGGACTTGATCTCTGTCCCGATCGGGGACTCATCCTCGTGAGGCCACTTTTATATATATAACATAAGCTCCCCAACTCTCAATTTGCTTTACGGACTGGGAGTTGCAAGTTTTCGAGGCTTGATTCGTATCTCTAGTCAGTGTCCTTCTTTGACTGAGACGTCTTGTCAAATATCTTTCCATTCTGCTCTAGGTCGGGCTTTCTCCTATTTGCCATTTTTGGCCGTTAGCATGGCATTGCTGCTCGTTTCAGACCATTGGATGAAGATCAGATTAGATTTTCTCTAGATTCTTCAAAGGGCTGAGCGGGCCTATTTATATCCTGGGGCATTCTTTTCTTTCATCCCAGGGAAACTCGATGGAGGAGACTGAAGAGCCATTGTTATCTTGGTGTCTTGGCTTCCGACAAAGCTTGGTGAGACATGGATGGCCTATTGCAGAGTGGCCAGAGACATGGATAACCCATTGCACATGGCTTCATCACAGGATTCACTAGGTGGGCTCCTGGGAGATCTCGCAGTGACTTCTGGCCACCTTCTCCGGTCGTTGTATGTGGTGCTGCTGCTTGGCCAGCCAGCTTCTATGACTTTTTGAATTACTGTGTGTGGCTCAGAAGGATGTGCGGGAGGAATAAGCAGTAGGAACTCTGGGGCTGCTGCTCTTCTATAGACCCGATGACTGGTAGCTGGCCTTTTGGCTACTTTTTACAGGAATTGTAGTGCCAGGCTTTCAATCTTTTTCCCTTGATGTACTGTTGCCTCGCTAGGTCGAGGTCTTTTTTGCTATATGAGCTTTTCTTCTTTCAGATACTGTAATGAATGCTTCAAGCATCGCTATATGTAAGCTTTTCATAACTAATGAGAATTTCTCTTTTTTCAGCCAATCGACTGTGCTTTATTTTTCTGACGACTCAACTTATTGTGAGTGAGAGAGGGGGTTGCATGCAAGCTGCGAGAAATGATGATATTTTGTAACCATGAGGTAGGCTCAGAGGCTGTCTCTCCCTCGGATGTGGTTTGATGTAGAGAGGTAAGAACCGTTCGCTGTAGCCAAATTTCAATGTAATGCGGTAGCGAGATGAAAATCATTCGCTGTAATGCTGTAGCGAGGTGAGAACCATTCGTTGTAGTGAAATTTCAATGTAATCCGGTAGCGAGGTGAAAACCATTCACTATAATGCTGTAGCGAGGTGAGAACCATTTGCTGTAGCAAAATTATAATGTAATGTTGTAGCGAGGTGAAAATCATTCGCTGTAATGCTATAGCAAGGTGAGAACCATTTGCTGTAGCGAAACTGTAATGTAATGTTATAGCGAGATAAAAACCATTCGTTGTAATGCTATAGTGAGGTGAGAACCATTCGCTACAACGAAATTGTGATGTAATGTTGTAGTGAGGTGAAAATCATTCGCTGTAGGGAAATTGTAATAACGAAGCGAAAACTCTTTGCATGGCCAATCGGCAATTTGTATTGATTCAAAATGCCATAATTGGTACAATATATAATAAATGAGCATTACAGGATCAAAATATGGTTCGGATGGAGGGCTCAGGCTCTTGGGTGATAACTCGCTGAGCCTGTTGAGTGTGCTGTCCGGGTGGTCCTGCCACATAATCCTGTAGTCAACCTCTTCTGATGAGGCCTTCAATGGCGTTTTTTAGTGCATGGCACTCTGAGGTGGTGTGCCAAGCCTCGTTGTGGTAAGCACAAAATCTGCTATGGTCTCTAGTCTTAACGGGTACCCTCATTGGCCTGGGCCTTTCGAAGTTCTCGTTATGCCTTTCTGCGGTAAAGATTTTGTCCTGTGTGTCTGACAGGATGCTATAGCTCTCGAAGCGGCCTTCGGGTCGCTGAGGTTTTACTTTCTTTGTGAGATGTGGAGTGGGGTTGTCTTGACTCTCGTTACCCCTCTTTTTACCCACTGTGGGACCACTATGTCCCGCTTTATGCTTGGGTTCCTCCGTTCTGAAGGTTTCTTTCCATCTTATTTACTTGGCCGCCCGATCATAAATTTCGGTGAGATCTCGAGCGAAGGACTTGTAGAGGCCTCTATACAACTTGCCGTCTTTACGAAGTCCTGCTGAGATAGCTGTTAGGATACTTTCCCCTAAGGGATTCTCCACGAAGTTAGCCTCATGCCTGAATCGGGCTACATAATCCTTGAGCAGCTTGTTCTTGCGCTGGAAAATCATTGCAAGGTGACAAGGAGGCACAAGTTACTTCTTCAACACCCGGTATTGGTCAACAAATTTCCTTTGGCACTCCTCCCAGCTACCGATGCTACGCGTAAGGAGGCGCCTGAACTAAGCATGAGGTATTACCCCTAGCGTGGCGGGGAAGATACGGCACTTCACCAGGAGATCGATCGTCTGGAGGTCCATTTGAGTGTTGAACGCGTCCAGGTGGTCCCTTGGGTCACTATTCTCATCGTACAGCGGGATAGCGGGCACTTTGAGCTTCTGCAGAAGAGGTTGCTTTTCAATCTTCATGGAAAACGGTGAGGTTTCCTCATAGCGAGGTTGATTGCTTTAAGGTTGTGGGTGCTCCTCTAGTTGTTTCAACCTCTAGAAAACTTCTTCCATTGTTGGATGTTGATCTTCGTATTGAGGGGTCGAGCTTTCTGCCCGTTGCGAGCCCCCCAGTTGTTGGCTATCGCAATCATCGTGAGCCTCCCTCTAAGCTTCCTCCAGAAGCTGCTGGAGTTGTGCCATGACCTCTTCTTGTCTTTAGGCATTTTGTGCTTGTGCCTAAGCAAGCACCTTGACAATCTCAGCTAACTCTCTGACTATGTTTTCGAGTGCCGATCAGGACTGATCGAGCGTTTGAGCCTCTTCAGTTTCAGGCACAACGGTGTGTTGCTGAGAAATCGAAGCTGTAGAACTCTGAGTTGTTCTTCCTCTAGCGATTATCACACTGTAATGGAAACTTCAGAAAGCAGATGATCCCCATAGACGGTGCCAAAATGTTGACGATGAAATTTGGTTCATATGGAGGACTCGAACTTCAGCCAACAGGGAGGAATTCTGGGACTCAATGCTGCCTCCGAAGTGCAGAAGAGAAAGGACCAATAGGAAGAAGGAAAAGAGAAACAACACGTTTAACGTGGTTCGGCCAAATCCAAATGACACTGGACCCTATGTCCACGGCGGACCTTTTATTGATGTATTGAAAGTGATTTGCAGAGTTTCTGCCTACAAGACTTGATCCTCCCTCTTCTAACAATGTAATCCTATTTATAGAGGAAGGAGGAGTTACATGCATTAATTACCAGCTACAGTGGTATTACATCAAATTATAAATAAGAGAAGATACCAAAAGGGCTACAATCCAACTACTACAGAAAGTAAGCTGCTGAATGGTCTCCCTAGGTTGGCGGTAGACTTGCGTCTACTGCTTGACGTCCTGAGCAGAAGATTCCTGGCTTGCGGGTGTCGCGGGTTTTGCTATAGCGAGCTGGGTGCCGCTGTAGCGAGGAAGTGAGTTTGAGCAGAGTGATCGACCACTTGACGATCTAGTTTTATGATTTCTTCATCGGGGTGTCCTTTGTGGGGGAGGCCATTTCTCAGAATGTACCCAAATGCCCTCGCAGCGTCGTTGCATTGTGACGAGTGAGGCAAGGTTGGTGTTAGGAGTACTTCATTATTGTCGCTTTCTGATGGGTGAAGCGAAGCCTGCCGGAGGCTTCTCGTCGAAGCGAGGGACTTGATCTCTGTCGCGCTTGGGGACTCGTCCTCGTGAGGCCACTTTTATATATATAACAAGAGGTTTAATATATTTAAGGCCAAATTCTTCCAACTTCAAGGTTGAATTCCTTTCAAATAAAAGCCTCAAGAATATTAAGGGCCATCATTATTGTACTCACAATTGGATCCCTTAATTTCAATCCATTATAAACATGATTTAAATTTTATTTGTTTGCGATATAAACTTAAAATAATGTATAAAGTGAAATTTGACTATAATATGGTATTAAGATTATGAGTAGTGTTTGATTTAACAATAATACAAAAGTTAAGTTAAAAAAGAATTTTCTGATATATTGCATAAATCTTATTAATTTGATGGGATCATCTTAGTTTATTAATTTAATTAATGTGTTAAATTTGTCAACTTCATGGCCGAACTTATATGAAGGAAGGTGTCTCAAAAATGTGGGAGCCATATTTATTATGCCTACAATCAGAATTAGCAACTTTTATCTATCATCAACAAATCTTTATTATTTTTAGGTCGAAAGGATATGCGGACGATGCAATAAAATGACATATTTTAAAATAGCTCAATATATAAATAAAACTAAAATATGTATAATGATTTTATGTATAATAGTATTAAGGTTTTAAAGTTTTATCGATTCACCCCAATATAACTCTTAAAATACCTTTCACCTTAAGAATATTAAATAGAACTGAATTTTTCAATCTATTTTTTGTTTATCCATTGTAAGACATTACATGTGAAAACATAAATGATAGTTTACAATGCACTGAAGTGATCTATTTATAATAATAAAATAAATGTTATATGTGAAAATTGGTTTGGTCTAAAAGAGCTCGCGAAGCATATCTAGAATTGCTCTGTCGTCATGTAGCATCATGAAGTGACCTCATCAGGCCGAATTCATGCACGAAGAAGTGAGCTCGGGCACTCCATTCAAAAAAAAAAAGATAAACGACCTGGCTAATGAAGCATGATCAGCGACCTAAAAGCTCGCCAGACAGAGAACCAAATCCCTCATCGCCTGAACGGATAAATGGGGCCCCGCCTACAGAAGACAGTCTGCATTAGTGAAAAGAGGAGATTCAGTATGTATACATTATCTTGTACATTAAATACTGATGTAACTTATTTACTGTATATGAAATTCCTATTGTACCCTCTCCTCTTTTATAAATACAAGGAAGGAGCCCCCTGCAAAAGAGAGGAGGTCGGACTATGCCGAAATTCTGCCAAAATAGAAATCAAACATTGTAACATTGTAAAAATACTAGCTCAATAACACGCTACCATGGACGTGGGGTCCAGTGACATCCAGATTTGACTGAACCATGTTAAATCCTTTGTTTTTCCTTCTGCCCTTTCGTCTTTCTTTGCCATTCTTGTCATTTTTACTATGCTTGAACTGGATAAAGGTCATAGATCTCGAAGAATCCTCTTGTTGGCCAGAGTTTGGACCATTACCAAAATCCGACGTCAACAATAAATTATAAGATAAATATATAAGTTAAACAAAGAAATATCTAAACATGATCAGTGTATTAATAATTTAAGACAATAAAGAGTAACACACACATGTATATAAAGGTCACATGCTAAAGGAAAAGAGAAAAAAAAAGAATCAGGCAGATAGGCCCTATCAAAGTCCCTTGAAAAAGTAAAAAAAAAAATGAAATACAGGGGCAAAGGGGGGGAAGGGGGGAAGACGACGAATAGTGACATAGACCTACATGTTATCACTAGTCCTTGTACATTTAATAAGAAAAAACAAATGCCAATCTTGGCCTCTAACTTGCCATCATCTTTTTTCTCTTTTATTTTCTTTTTACAATTCATCAACTGCTTTCTCTTTTTTTTCTTTTACAACTCGACAACTGAAAGGTCAAGAATTATCAAAATTAAATACAAGATAAAGAAAAATGCATTTCCACATTTCAAACATTAATATTTAACACTTTCTACTCTGAAATTTAAACTAAAGATTTGATTTTTAACTTTCTTTTCTCAGATCTATCTCTTTCTTCCATCAGTTTAGTTTTTCTTTTTGTAGTTATCATCTTTTTTTAATAAATACTTTTTAATAACATACTCATTTTTAATTTTGACTATTTCTACTCTTTCTAAAATGCAATCATGTAAACAAAAAATTGAAGAAAAAAAAATGTTATATGCATGTATGAGGATAAGGATGGATAAAAGAGATATACCAGTAGATTTAAGCTATAAGATTTGAAGACAAGGTTTCTTTATTGTTGATCTCTTGTTTTGCTTTGAGAGAAAACTAAAAAAATGAGTTTCTATGTCTTCCACTCCTCCTTTATCAACTGGAAGCCCTCTATTTATTCAAAAAAATTCATACTTTTATATCTGAATTTTACTTAACTTTTCTTGATTATAAGATATTTCCTCTAATTTAGAGGTTATTCATTAATTACCATTAAATTTTACGTTATTTTTTCATTTTGAGAAAAGTTGAGTTGCACAAGGAAACTTACTTTGGGAAAAAAATTTTACTTAAGAAAGAAGTAGATGATAATGGAAGTTTACAATTGCAAACTGAGCACTTATCAGTTGAATTTTTTTTTCTATTTTTTTCTCGTATAAAGTACACTAAACCTACTTAATAGTTTTTTTTTATTTTTATATTCCTTCTAGCTTAAAAAAATGCTACTTCATAAGTGATATTTTTATAATTTTTGCTCTTATTAAAATAATAAAAAAGAAATAAAAATTAATTTTTTGCTTTAAAAGTTTAGTATCAATTAATCACTGTTAAACCTAGATAAAATTGAATATTTACATGATCACTTATGCACATGATTTTTATATTCAATAGTTTGTAACGATAATTGAAGATTTCAATTTTTTTTTCAAAAAAAAAAAAAAACCTTTGAAGAAGCGTAAGAACACATATGAAGAGGCTAGTTTTAATAAGAAGAAAATTAGAGGTTTCTTCAATTTATATAGTATTAATTTATCTAAATTTCTAATTTTTGCTTTGTAATCCACAAACAAAAATGAATTTTGTATGATCACCAATTTCCTAATTATTTTTGAAAAACAAGTTCAAAATGATGGCACACAATTTAAGATCTTTATCTATACTACTAAAAAAAGGAGATTTGATGAGTTTGGTTCCACTTTAAGTTTTCTAAAATACCAATACAATTAAATATTTAATAAAATTTGAGGATAATTGTCTCAATTTTAATTTAGTTATTAATAGTTAAAAACAAACTTCCCTGTTTGACCACACTTTAATCCACTTTTTTTTTCTCTCTCCCCTATCCATTTCCCTATTTAACTCCTCATCCTTTCACATAAAATTACTCAACTAATTATCAACTATTTAATGGATAAATTAAAGAAAAAAATATTTGAAATCATTATTAATTAAAATAATTCTACGTTCGTTAATGTACACATTGTCATGACTATCTACAACCTCTCCTATGTTATGTCAAGTTACAAACGAGCAATGATTGATATGCAGAAACAAACTAGAAAATGACTTCCAAATATAGTTTTTTTCTTTGTTTCTCAATAAATAAATAAAAATAATTAAAGAAAATAAGTATTTAAAGTGATTATTAATGAAATTAATTTCACATTATAATGACAACAAACATGATAGTTCCATTTCAACTTTGTACATACTTGAACATTTTATGAAATTTTTTATCTTTTTTTTTTTTTTGCAAAAGACACAATTTTATATTTTTCACTAATTTTCAATAACATAGTGAAAATAAAATATATTGTGTATTTACTTTGAGTGTACTGTTGTAAATCCATTGACCAAAGTGGTATCATGAAATATTTGTAATTTTAGGAAAAGTTATAAATTTTATTGCAAGTTAAGATAAGTATCACAAATTTTTCACAAAAATTGCAATAAGATACACATGTCTGATTTTTTTTTTTTTTTTTTGAGTGTGTTTAGACTATTACCTTGTAAATTTTTTGACTTTCTTAAGTTTCACATCCATATTATAATTTTCAAGTCTTGGAGCACCTGTCTTGTAAATTTTTTATTTATGACTATCTATACTTAAAATATTTTGAGTGTGCTTAGACTATAACCCTATAATTTTTTTGAGTTTCTTGAGTTTTACATTCATATATATTATAATTTTCAAGTCTTGCAACACCTATCTTGCCAATTTTTATTTATGACTATCTATACTTGATATATACACACGCACATTCACAGAGATGTAGTAATTGAATAGAATATTTAAAAAAAATTGTGATAGATATTTATAAAATTTTTAATTATATAATTAATAATAAAAATATAATCCTATATATCCTTATTTGCCAAGAAGATATGAATAGTAATTAAGAGTGGAGTTTTCAATTTTTTGATGATGACAAATTGAGAAACCCAAAGGATTATAATTGAGTTGTAAGAGTTGAACTTCCAAACAAAGACATAAAATCACAATTATGTGATGTTGTATTGAGGCATATGATTCATTAGGGTATTTTGGAGCGAACTAGACAACATATTTGAGAGCTCATTTAAAAATGGGGTGGGTCCGATGAACTAAGGTCCAAACGGACTGAACCAATACGGACGTGGATTGGTTCTTGGTTCACGAGTCGATCTTTTACTAATTTTTTTTAAAATTAGCCTTATTTTCAAATAACTATTGTTTTAAAAACTTTTGAAGAAAGATAGAAAAGTACAATTAATGAAATTCATATATACTAAATACACCACATAGTGTATGTGTGTGTGTGTATATATATATATATATATATGATATAATATACAAAGTAATGATTATGATACAAAAAAGAAAAGAAAATGACCTGGCCCATGGATTGGTCTAGTTCAATCTATCCACTAGCCCATTTAGGCCTGATCCATATGAATTTTGGTCTAGTCCAGGCTATCCGTTTAACACCCTTATAATTCACAAACCTTGCAGAGCATGAGTTCCTTAATCACCATGTATAAGTAGCAAAAAGTGTAAGAAAATTTTTTCAAAGGTATTCTCAATAGAAATATGTTGATTAATCGATTCCTATCCAATCTATCATAGAAAAGATACCAAAGAAACCATGAATCTCATTCAACATAGGAATAACACAGTTGACAATAGATGGGTGATACCATATAACCTATGGTTATTGTTGAAATATGATTGTCACATTAATGTAGAAGTGTGCAACAATATCAAGAGAATCAAGTATCTATACAAGTATGTGTATAAAGGATTAGATAGAGTGGGAATGGAAGTTCATGGTAGATATAATGATGAAATGCAAGAATATGTTTATGCAAGATGGATTTGTACTCAATAAGCCTTTTGGAAATATTTAGATTTACACAATATTAAATCTATCCTTTTGTGGAGTAACTTTAAATACATTTGCCAAATAGGCACCAAGTGAGATATTATAGGCATTAGAATATTCATGAGCTTTTGAATGATGAACAAAATTCAAAGATAATGCTCACTCAATTCTTTACAGTGAATCATGGATGGCTAGAAGCAAGATGCTATTTATGTAGAGAAATTCCTAAACATTATTATTGGCATAATGGAGTTAAAAGAATGGTTCCTTATGAGGTTGCCAAAAAAGGAAATTGGAAGAATTTATACAATGCCATTGCTTGAAAGAGAACTATTTTACCTTCATCTTCTAGTAAATCATATTCACAATCCAATGTGTTTTGAATTTGTACTTACCAAAGATAGCCACCCATATGATATATTGTAGGAGTCAGTTGAAAATTATGAATTATTAAAGTGTGAAAATAGTATTTAGGAATGTCTTCTTGAAGCATCAACTATAAGAATGCCATTTGCAATAAGAAAATTGTTTGTAACACTCTTGATATTTTGTCATTCAACCGGGGTGAGAAATTTGTGGGACAAATTCTATTCTTACTTAATGAAAGACTATCCAAGGACGAGTACTAGCATGAATGAACAATATACTAATGTTTTGTTATGAGATTTGAATGACCTTCTATTAGCTATCCATTTTTGGTATAAGTTGACTATGTTAATATTGAAGTGGAGAAATAGTCGGATTGACACAAGAGTTGTGGTTATTAAAAAATATAACTGAAGTAAAAGAACATGCTGAGCACATGATGAGTACCTACATTTCAATTGTCATGTTTCTTTTATTTTAATTTTACTAGAACATATATCCATTTTTCTATAGGTTAATTTTCTTGAACGGTTATTAATAAACAAAAAAAAACTATCCATGTTCCTTATAAATAGTGCACCAATGCACTTATTAAGGGATCATTTTTTGGTCATTTTTGCCACTCAACTTACCAAAATATGCTATATGTTCTTTATAACACTTTGCTATACATTTCAATGCTTTGCTTATCTTTTTAGTTTGTAAGTATCCCCTCACTCCCAAGCTTATAACTTCATACACCATCATTGCACCTTTTAATATAATCTACAACCATCTAGAATGGAATCTCTATATGTTTTTACTTTTTTCAATTGTATTTCTTCATCTAGATATCCCAAAAGGTCAAAATATTGCATGTTTATTGTGAAGGATCCATCTTTGAGTCAAAACTTTCCAGCCTATGAAAATTGGCTCAAAGCACTTTCTTATATAGCATGATAAAAGAATTTTAGATTATGAATTACCAGCTATGAGGATGACCTATAGTCAAAATGATGAGATACCGAAGGTGATACAAAAAGAACTTATAGTTCTTATACTTGATGAAGATTTAAAAGTAATCCATAATTTAAATAATGATCAGAAAATTACTTTTGGTACCATAATGAGCACTCTAAATAAGAAAGAATTTGGTCTCTTTTTTATAGATGGGCTGGGGGGAACAAGTGAAATTTACCTTTACTATACATTGATAACAAGTGTGAGAGCTAAAGGTAAAATAATCTTAGTAACAACAACTTTTGGAATAACTACTTTAATACTTAATGGTCAAACAACTAACTCAAGATTTAAGATATCGATTAATTCAAATGTTGTTTTTGTGTATTCAATAGATAAACAATCTAATCTTGTAAAATTGCTAAGGCAAACAATTGCAATAGTTTGGGATGATGCACTAATAACAAATCAATATGTATTTGAAGCAATGCATCAAAACCTCAAAGATATTCTTAATACTTATTTGCCATTTGGAGGCAAAGTGATAATATCGAATAGAGATTTTCGACAAGTGTTACTAGTTCTTTTTAAAGGGCATAAAATCATAAATGATTTATGTCTACATAATACAATCTCATTTATGGGCTTATGCAAAAGCCCTACATTTGACCCAAAAAAAATGTTGTCAATGAATGATGACCATTTTGTAATATATGTATTACATATTAGAGATGGTGATGAACAAATTAAGTAAAATGACATGATATGAATGCCATAAAAATGTCAATAATATGAGAGGGTAAACAATCAATCCATCACCTTTTGCAAGCAACTTTTCCTAATACGCAATTCTATACAAGTGATGCAGGTTATCTAATGAAAAAAGCAATTCTAACCCTTATAAATGATGATGTTGTAGCCTCAATGACATAATAATCACTTGATTCCTAAGAGAAGAGATAATTTTGATCCCTTATGATTAGGCGAAGGGAGATATGTGTGTTAGTTAGATAGGTGCCCTAGGGCCAATTTGATTGAGCTCTATTGTATCTATAACTGTACATTCTGTTGATTTGATAATAAAA
>JANHAO010004330.1:0-24395 GCA_026873985.1 Saraca asoca
GGTTCATCAGCATTATTGTCTTTGTAGTGATTTTAATTTTGTTTTGGTTTTTCATTCATAATTGTCTTCTACTTTTGGTTTTTAGATAATATCTATAAACGGTTTGAAAATTTTAATGTCATTGGCTGCTCAATCTCATTGAAAGTTTAGTAGGTTGACGCCAAAATCAAAAGAAAAATACATATTATATTAATTAATTTCATCTATTTTTCAAATATTCTTTTCATTTCGGCACGTTACATTTGATTTAGATTGGTTTCATTAATTTAAAATTGTATAAAATTGGTTTAAATTTAATTATATGAGTAAAAAAAAATAGTATGATTTATAGAAATAATCAAATAAAAAAAGCAGATATAATGGTGAAAGAGGGCAGGAAAGTCGTAGGAAGTAGCACATCAGACATTGTTGAAATCTGACATTACTTCACAGCGTTTCCTTTCTCTTTTCTTTATGTAACTTTCCTGGTAGTTTTCTATCCTATAAATTGTCAGAAGCTGCACCTAATCCCATGTTCATTTTATAATAATAACTTACTAATAATCAGTCATCTTTAAAATGAAGGAGAAGAAAGAGACAGGACTGAGCTCAAAATGCATATTGCAGACATCTAATAAATTGTGAAACATAATAAAATAATACATACAACTTCTTTTATTATAATTTAATTTTTAATATGATATTAATTTCTTTCAATTAGGTGTTCAAAGATTTAATTTATATTATCTCCGTCAATCTCTAAACTATAAGATAAAAATAGAACTATGCATATATCATTGAGATAAAAATAATAATAAAAATCATTGGTAGAGATTCTTCTAACACTTTAAGCTTACAGAATAAGTTGGTTATTAGCAATAAAATTATTAAAAAGAAACTTGGGAGCACTAGTTTTGGTGGAAACAATTAGAAGATAAATGATTGTTATTAACAAGCAAGAGTTTCAATCCAAGTGAGAAAATTTCCTCACATAACCACATTTCTTGACCATTGATTATACCATAATAAGCATATCTGCCAACCCCAACTCACTAGCTAAACTAATTAAGCAATAATTAATTACCCCAAAAATCTATATAATTTCATATATATATATAATTAATTAATTAAGTGCGTTATTGGGATCCATGTCACTTTGGGGAATATTTAGGGCTAAATGAGAGTGACACCATCCATAGTTTTTCCTGGTCTTTCGTCAAAAGATGGCCGTGTTTTCAGGATTTATGGCGTTGACATTTCTGTTTTGGACGGTGTTCAACTCTATCTCATTGCAAAATTCTCTGCCCTCGTGCATATTTTTGGATCAAATTTATGTATGCGTGTGTAAATATACCATCATTTAATATTGTTATTGCATAAAGAGAGATAAAAAAGAATTAATTAATATTGATATAAAATTTATGATACTTGCATCTATCAATAGATTTTTTTATCTAATCATTAAATTATAACTATTTATCATATTCATCTTCTATATCTAATTTTAAAAGATTTTTAAAAAAATGATATTACGAGCATTAAAATTTTATATATTTTATGAATATATTTTACATCAAATACATCAAATTTAAAATTTATTAATAAAATTTGGTAAGTTTACCCATATTTAAAAGTTGATGTTTTTATTTATTGATCCTTGGTCCATGTGTTATCTGAAGCGTCTTTGACCCAAATTGTAATGCAACATGTGTGTTTGTTAATTGATGACCCTTTTTCTTGTTTCACTTAGATCTTTTTGACCTGTTTGAATGACTAGGCAAGCGTGTATTTTCTCCCCTCTTGAGAACACAAGTATACTTATGTTAGGTACGATGAGTGTAGAAAGTATGCCATCAGAAATGCAACAAATCCATTGTATTATGCATAACTTATTAATTACTTGCTTAATTAATTGGTGAATGTATTATTAATATATGGAGGATGTCATTATATGTGATGTATGTGTCTTATCTTTAAACCATTATTATTAGGCTATATTCAAATCCCATAAAATGCACACTTTTGACTATATATAGTATATCATATCACATTATTTTTTAATAGAAGAAATAGGAAAATCGAAGTGTTACACATTTGTTAGAGAACATTGAATTTGTACACTACTAAAAGTTCTCAACCCCATTTATATTAAACTTCACCAAATCTATTGCCAAGTAACGAATCTTTTGAGGTGAATATATATTTCCTTTTTCTACCACAAAATCGTATCACTTACTCTTTGTTTGGTAGATTTGTGTCAGATGAGTACAAATAATATAAAGGTTGTGGGATTGCTCGATATCTAATATGCATATTATATGTTTTTTATATTATACATTGTTTGATGCCTATTGCATAGCATATATAATTGTAGACTATGTATTTCTTATTCTACATTAAAAGATAATAAATATCAATGGAGAAAATATGTTGATTAAGATTGATAGTAATATACAGTGATAGTGATAAAGATGAAGTGGTTATAGAAGAAATAATAGTGATGAAGGAAGATGGTGATAATATATATTGATAGTGATAGTAATATTTAACAAATTAGATAATAGTGATGTGATGATAATAATGATTAATGATGACAGCAGTTGTTAATAATATTCTACTCTCATCACATTTGTACTAATAGTAGTGGTGATAATAACAATTTGTCACTATCAAATTAGTAATAGTGATAGGGATGTTCATCATTATATTGATAGTGATTAATGATAATAATTATTAATGATTGAAGTAATGATAATGATGATCACCTTCACTTTCCATCGTTATATTAATGACGGCGATAATCATTATCACTATCATATTGTTAACGAATGAAACTTGATTATATAATTTATTATATATTATCAAATTTTATATTATGTTGTCCATGAAACAAGCCCTCGGTTGTTATAATCAAGTTTTAGCTTGTTATCATTGCCCTAGTAATAATGTGTGGTTGTGAGTACACAGGGCTGCAAGTCCTAAATCGATTACTTCAAATAATGTGTATCTATAAGAAATGTTTAATAAGATTAAGTTAATATATGTGTTAAGTATTTTAACTGCTTATGCAAAATTATTATCTCATTACTTAAGAAGAAGAAGAAGAAGCCAAGGTTTCACAAGCCAAGTTAGAAAACAACGGCGCGCTCTTCGAGAAAGTTCTCAAACACGAGACATATCTAGCTGGTCTAATCGTTTGGAATCTTATATTTTAATATCATTATTATATATAGAATAAGCTATTTATATAAATTTTGGATTTATAAATTAACTATGTGTAGTTGTATTAAAAAATTTCTTTTAAAGTGAGACAACATACATTTGGACTTGCACAACGGAAAAGACAATTAAATAAAGGTTAGAGTTAACTTAAAAGATGAGTATAAACTAAATTTAATGCTAATGCATAAATTGCCTCGTTATAAAAGTCATAATAAATGAAGAGTTTTAAATGCACAACAGATTTTTCACATTGATAATTTTTTTAAATATGAAACAACATATAAAATGATAATAGTGTGATAAATCAAAATTAAATTGAAAATACTACAAAACCACACATTCATAAAATTAAGTTTTGAATTAGAGCCTTCTATCTCCATGGTTATTATTCTTGCTCTTGCTTTTAAGATTTGAAATATATATAGCAATTGACGACTAAATTCTTTCTGAAGAATGAAGAAA
The DNA here is from genome assembly GCA_026873985.1 of Saraca asoca. NCBI lineage: Eukaryota > Viridiplantae > Streptophyta > Magnoliopsida > Fabales > Fabaceae > Saraca > Saraca asoca. The sequence goes on from JANHAO010004330.1 coordinate 3,664, forward strand.
TTAACTTCTTCTAATATAATTAATTAAAAAAATATTTATATAAATCTTGATCAAATAATGCAAGAGATAAAACCTGTCCAGGTTTCGAATGAGTTTGGTGAGATTAATTTAATGGCTTAAATGTTATAATTAATTATCCACTTTTGTTGAATACTGTAAACATCTTTAGTGTGCTTGATATTTTTAACTTTGTGGCCTTTCTCCAACCATGAGTAGAAAGAGATGGAAATTGGTTGGTACTGTTTGAAATTCAATTATTTATTAATTTCAATTAAGAAACTTTGACTTTTCTTATGGTATATAACGTCAATATTTTTTATTCATGTGTTCATACACATAAATTATAATTTATATACTATATACTATACAAATTGAGGCAGATAAAATGAATAAACATCATATCAGAACTCTATCGGCATGCAAAGGTTGACATTATTAGACGCATCGAGTAATTTTAAGAATGCCGAAATTGAAGCAGCTTTTGCCCCCATTTTTCCTATGCCCTGTCTACCAAAGTTTGAGTGCACAAAGCTAGTGTTTCTAGAATATTACCACATGTGGGGAAAAATGATTTTGTTGAAAGACAATATTAACATATATAGCCTTCTTTGTTTCTTGGGAAAAAAAATGAAAATAAGCAGTTATTTTTAACTTTAATTAAAGAGATAAAGAAGCATGTATATATATAAATGGGTTTTGTATGGAATTACACTATTGTGGATTACTCACGTGCATATTTTGTCTCTCTTTCCTTTAATAGGGTTATGGGTTAAGGCTACATGTCCCTTATCTCCTCCTTTGTTTCTTTCTTTGTTTTTTGATAATACAAAGAGGTCCTAAACATAAGATGGAACAATTTAATATAATGCATAATCATCAAGCTATTACATTATTTTCTTCTTTTTCAATCAAGAGATGCATCTCTCTTTCCTCTTCCTAAATCAATGATTTTCTATTTAAAAACAAATTATACTTTTTTGAACAATGTTTTATAATATAATCTTTGAAACAATTTAAAGGGAAGCTTTCTCATTTTTTTTCCTTTTCCCCTTAATTTTTGTTAGGTGATTTGCTATATCATTGACTAAAAGGCATAACAAGAGAATGGTAATAAAAAAAAAAAATTATACTCATCTTTTTTAATATTTAATTTAATTATATTTATATTTTTTTATTTTTAAAAATATATATTCATCTTTCTATTTTCTACGATAAAAGTGAATGTAAGTTCAAAATAAAAATAAAAAATAAATTTCTGAAAATAAAAACATACAAATTTAATTATGCTACACTTTAGCAAAGATGAATGTAATTTATTATAACAAAATTGATGGGAAATGCCATTGGCTTCTCATGCAGCTAGCGAGACAAAATGAATCATGATACATAAAATAAAGAAAGTGACCATAGAAGTGCTCATTCGTTTCTCACGAGGATATCAATGGGCCACAATAGAAGAAATCCAAACAAGGCCTTGATAAATTGGGCAAGCAATTATGGAATGAGGTGTAAGAAGAAGAAGCAGCCAAAGCATCTCAGAAAAGGACGACCACCATTGTCCATTGTCCAATGTCTTGTCCCTTTTTCGCACGCCTGCAATACAAGGTTTTCGGACTAAATTATTAAAGCCTTTGAACCAATATTTTAAGCCCCAGGCGTGAATCTGTGTTCCCCCACCCTTAATTAGTCTTTGCTGTTTTTATAAAGCATACGTAACTATGTTGCTCTCTAACTCCACATTTTCTAGCAATCTTAAAGAAAATAAATATTGCTTCCTCATCTCCTCTAAGCTTTGTGATTTATTTCTAAATGTAATAATACAAATAAAACCTTTAATTTGATTCTTCACCAAGATGTTTAATTGATAAAGTTTAATATAAATATCATCTTATTTTATTTAATTGAAAGGGGTAGATCCAATTACGATAAAGTTAATTTAAGGGTTGATATAGGCCAAAACAATCTTAGGTCAACAAACGATTGACACAGGACAAACAGCTCAAACCAAGTAAGGAAGCAATTGTTCAACAAGAAGAAGGATTCAAGTCCGATCGGGTTGAACAATCACGTACACTAAATCAATCGATTAGGGATGTGAATTTAGTCGTCAAAAGAATCTAAGCAAAACAATCCCCTAATCATCACATAATAATTGATGTGATCCAATACATGCACAAATAATATAATTACATCAATTATTAAACGGAAATCTTGCTCACACCAATAATAAATCAAAGATCTATGATTTCTTATCATTCGTTTGGAAGCATGATAATTAGTGTATTTAATATCTATATAAACAATCAAATATTTTCTCTTCAAATTATTTCTTTAACACTTATTAAAATTATGTCTTAGAACTAATTTAATATATTTAACGAATCACTTCTATTGTCTATAACTGAATTTATTATGTGTGCAGGTCATTCCTTTATTAATTCTCGTTCTTCCTATTAACCTTATCAAAGGAAAGAGTTTCAGGTATAAAAGCCCAAATAACATCATCAAATAAAAGATTGTTATAACTATTTGGGAGGATTGGTGTAAATAGTGAGATTGATTTCTTAAGAAAGACTGAAATCGACCTTCCAAAGAGCATATTTAATCTAAACATCATCTATTTTATAGAAATTATTGTATGCATTATATTCTTTTATTGGATTCCTGTAATATACTTTTTCGATGTACTCAATCTGACAAAGATGCAAAAGTCTTAATGTTTTCTAAAGATTTATCGATCATACACCAATAGGAGTTTAAATTGTAAAAGACATCACCTGATCCATTTATATTAGTGTGATTATTACATGTCCAAAATCATGATTGATTTGGATTGGATAAGACTGTAGTGAGTCATTGGTTGTAGTTTTTTTTTTATAATTAAGTAACTATAGTTAAACTATCATGTATAACTCTTGATTTATTTATTTTGCATCAATAATTTTCACATTGATTGTAATTGTAGTTTAAATCTATACATCACTCTGATTTGTTATTTTATATATTTAGCCTAATAATTATATGAATTGATTTAAGTGATAAGATTTATTGTATTCAATTATTCATATTTTAAATTCAAATCTTAGTTATGATTTTAAAGAATTCATCCATATACGCTCTTAAAAAGTCTAATGAGAAGTCTTGCTCTTAGTGCAAAGAAATCTATCCTACTAATCTTATTGGTCTAAGAGAACGTCTCCTTTCATTGCACCTACAATCCCAAAAGGTGTACGTTAACAAATACAATAAGCAGCTTGCCTTGGTTAATTTCACATCCTCTTTCTTATTTTGAATGTTCAAAATATGCCTCAAAATTAGAGGGCATGCCATTATCTACTATAACATTTATATAAACGATTAAGTATTTCCTCTTTAAATAATTTCTTTTACATTTATTGAAATTTTGTCTAAGAACTAACTTGATGTGCTTAACAAATCACTTTTATCGTGTATAACTGAGTTTATTATGTATGCGGATCATTCCCTCATCAATTCTCATTCTCCCTATTAACCCTATCAAAGGAAGAGTTTCAAGTATAAAAACCCAAATAACATCATCAAATAAAAGATTGTTATAACTATTTGGGAGGATTGGTGTAAATCGTGGGATTGATTTCTTAAGAAAGACTGAAATCGACTTTCCAAACAGCACATTTAATCTAAACATAATCTATCTTATAGAAATTAGTGTATGCATTATATTCTTTTATTGGATTCGTGTGATATACTCTTTTGATGTATTCAATGTGAAAGAGATTCAAAAGTCTTAATGTTTTCTAAAGATTTATCGATCATACACCAACAAGAGTTTAAATTGCAAAAGACATCACTTGATGCATTTATATTAGTGTGATTATTACACACCCAAAATCATGATTTGATTTGGATTGGATAAGACTGTAGTGAGTCATTGGTTGTATTTTTTTTTTTATTATTCAAGTAACTATAGTTAAACTATCAGTATAACTCTTGATTTATTTATTTTGCATCAATGATTTTCACATTAATTGTAATTGTAGTTTAAATCTATACATCACTCTGATTTATTATTTTATATATATTTAGCATAATAATTATATGGATTGATTTAATTAATAGAATTTGTTATATTCAATCATCCATATTTTAAATTCGAATCTTATTCATGATTTTAAAGAATTCATTCATCTACGCTCTTGAAAAGTCAAATAACAAGCCTTGGTCTTAAAACAAAGAAATCTATCCTACTAATCTTATTCGGTCTAAGAGAACGGCTCCTTTCATTGCACCTACAATCCCAAAAGGTGTACCTTAACAAATACAATAAGCAGCTTGCCTTGGTTAATTTAACATCCTCGTTCTTATTTTGAATGTTCAAAATATGCCTCAAAATTAGAGGGTTTGCCATTATCTACTTATCTTTTATAGTCAAAGTTCACACTATAAATACGGGGTGACGGTGGTGCATGACTGCGGAGGCGATCGGATTCGGTGCATGACGTGGCGGGCCACGTACGAGGTTGCTCCGCCATATTCGAACACCTGGCTCGAACCCATCTGGTGGCCCTGTGGGGGACCAGTCAACTTGGATCGTTCCAGCAAAACCCCACTAATCGGGGGTGGTGACCGTTCCTCGGGGTCGTGGGAGATTATCATTGAAGTGGGTTTTTTAATTGGATATGGTTTTTTCCGTTTTAAATTAAAAAAGTTTTACAGGTAAAAAGATATGGCAACCGAAACCCTAGAAACTGATATGTTCTTCGTATCATTGTTTTGCTTTTGCATGAGGATGAGGGATGAGTTGGCTTTGTTGCCGAGTTTTAATTTGGTCCACGTAGGCTTAAGAATTCAGATTTTGGTCTTTCTATTTATGCGCACGCTTTCTTTTTAGGCTCTAGGTTGGATCAAAGATTACAAACACAAAAGTGAAATAGGATATCTTACAGTATAAGGTTTTAAAATATACCATAATCTTCTCGTTCTTTCACACATATATTATTATTCTAATTAAATTTGCTGTCTTATTTTACGTTTATAAATTAATTTTTTATTGATGGTAGATAATTCTTGAACTTTATCAATATCTCTTTCGTAAGTCAATCTATATAAATTTATAAGAATTTTAATTTTTTTTTACAAGGTCTCACTAAATTTAAATTTATGACAATAAATACAAACAGATTTTCTTATTATCTAAACCACATCTGATGGTTTGACTTTTAATATATGATAGGTGTCCGTTTGAGTACCATAATTACGTGTGTGAATAATAAATATTTTTTTGCTATTGGTTTATTTAACCTCAATCGTTACGTTTCTAATGTGGAAAATTGAGTAGAGGTAACTATCAAAATTGTCACTTTGGGTATACTTGGATCCAATACACAGCCAGGTCTACAAATCCCACATTCCCACGAGAGGAGAGATGCTTAAAAGGAGATTATATAAGATTTATTGCTTGTTTGGTTGTGATGGTGTTTCTATCAGATTAGTGGATACAGAAAATGAAAGCAAAACTCAATTAAACAATTGAAATAACTCTAGAAACTAATGAACTGATTTTTTGCTTTTATGGGGGAACTTCTCCTTGCAAACTTCTACCTGGATGCCATTAAGTTAAAAGAACAAAAAAAGGCCTGTAGGCATAAAGGATACTTCTTTTTTTCTTTTTCTTTTGGCTCAATTACGTGTACATGCACGTCTTGACTAGTAGACTGTAATTATATTATTTAATTAACATCATTAAGGATCAGTATGATTTATCAATACCTTTATCCTTTTTATCACCACGAATATACTTGAGCCAATTTATGTATAATTTTTTGAAACAAATATACTTTATTCACACCTAAAATGAGTTAAGTTCAATTTCTCTATGTGATCTGTATGTTAATATTTTATTTATTTATATAATTTTTTATCTAAAACTAACAGAATTATCACATATTTAAACTGTTGTAAATTAAAATTTCATCAGTTTATCCATTTATAATGTACACTGTTAAATATTTTATCTATCTAATATATGATAATTCTGTTAGTTTTGGATGAAAAATTACGTAAATAAATAAAATATTAATAGTATAAATTATATTTTAATTCTTTTTAATATTTTAAATTATAGGTGAGTAAATTAAAAATTTACCTATAGCAAAGGTGAAGAAAGTATGTTTTTCCTATAAATTTTTTATGAATCAAAATCAAATAAGTCAATTATAATTTGTTTAAAAAATTCAAAAAAAAAGTTGTGATATAAATATATAACGAGTGCCACTGCACCTTGAATATTTCAATATATAGATTTACCTCTTACTTGTTTAAGCCAATGATCACTGAAGTTTTTGCATAATCAAGTAAATATGCTAAATGAAGAAACCTGGACATAAACATTTTATTTCTTAATTTTATCATTCTTGATCTTCAAGCTATGTACTATAGCTTGATTTTATCCCTATTTGCTTGCCTTTTCACTGTGTTTTCCTTGGAAAGTCACTCGACGATATTCTTATCTTCATCACAAGTCCACGCAGTTGAGAGAAAACAAATTTACCCATGAAATTGAAAATTTTTTAACCCTTTTTCTCTACAATTTCTAATTTCAGTCACAGTGTTTTTCAATACATATATTTTTTCTAATCGCAGCGAGAAATTATAACAATTCCTTTGATCTATTGTTTTTTTCTATTCTTTTTCATTATTTCAACTTTTTTATTCAAATAATATTTGATATTTCTTGAAAGATTTTATGTTTTCTAATCTTTCAAATTTGATTTTTATTTTTTTTATGCATGAGTTTAAGTAATGACTTAATCATTTTTATTATCATAAAATAAAAAATATATATATCTCAACTTTGTTTCTGTACAATCAGGTGGTATCTAACCAAGTTTACTTCTGATTAATTAATTATCCTTTCTTTGAAGAAATCACACTCCATTTAAGAAATTTATACTTTTAATTTTCCCATTTTCTCAATCTATATCTCTAAGGAATGGTGTTTTTGGTTCTTAGCTTAAGACTAGCTAGGAAAAGATAGTTAATGGTACAGAAGATTATCGAAATGACAAGAAAATGACGATAAAAATGATGAAGAAGATGACGAACTGGACATAGCAATACAGGAAGTGATAAGAGAAAGCTGGAGATAGTGATGTATGAGAGACTTGAATTATGGTGAGAACTTAGAAATATGACTCAAAGAATTGAAAGAAAGCTATGTTACTTCATTAGTCCAGATTCAATGGCTCCTATTAATTCAAGTCTACGTTGTAAAATGACATGTCTTTTGGATCTATTCCATTTTTCTACTTTTAGGTTTATTCAATTCACTTCTTTTGCTTTCTTGTAATGCTAATCTATTCCCTCTATAATGCCATGATTACCCTCATTTCTTAACTCTAGTTTCAATTTTAGAATCTTTATTTATAAAAAATCATATTTTTATATTAAATTGAAAATTTTATTTAATTAGCTGTTTGCCATTTCTTTTCATGTTAATTTTGGTAACAATATTCTCTATCAGAAAACTAAATATATATAATAAGAAGATTTAAATTTAAAACTTTCAGCAAATTATTATGTAAATTTTTTATCGATGAATTTTATTTAGTGACTTAAATATATATTTTTTTTTTCATGAAAACTTAGGGAACTAATTAAATTCCATGATTGAGTGGTGTTGTAGACTATATTTTTCGATTTATAAAGGCTTAAATCTATTTGTTCATATCCATGACCTTTTTGAGACTCAAAAAAATAAATCATTTACATTTGCAATATGTGGCTTCTATTTTTTTTTTCCTTTTTTATTGACTAAAAACAGAATGGCCTATTCTTAATGGTATTCACTAGGAAGCTTCAATTATTTTAATTTTGAGTGAATTACATTAACTTTTCCTAAAATTATGATGAAATTGTACATATAGTCTTATATAGATTTTTATTTTAAAAATTACAAATAAATCCTTTATATTTTCTCCTAACTTACAAATGACATGATGTATTTAGTTAAACATGACATAAATCGCTCTTTGATTTAATTATAACTTGGAAGGATGATAGTATATTAAAAAAAAATGATTTAATAATTTCATCGAGAGATCAATGCAACTCACTTCTGATTTTATGTCACACCATTGTCAACCTTAGAATAACATCATCCAACATCTAAACCATATCAATATTTAATTCTTGTACATATCATCATGTGGGCCTTCGTCAAAGAAAAACACGGCAATGTTATTTTTGTATGATAGAAAATTTTAAAAAAATAACTCAAAAACATTAATTTCTAATTTTGCGGTAGTACCACTCTTACTCATATCACTCAACTAATAAAAAAGTGGCGTTAGGGGAGTTGTAGGTCATTATATCAGATTTTTAACGTAAAAATTAAAAATACAAGTTCAAAAAATATAAAATATTTGAAAGTGTTTTTTGTATTTTTAGTGTAAATACAACTATATCAATACATTAAATATAAATGTTTAATATTTTAGCAAAACTAAACAAATTGGCTGTGGTTGGTATGGTATATAGATTGTTGATTTCTAGTTTAGGTAGAACCTTAAAACTAAATTATACAAGATGAACTATAAGCTTTGCAAACATATAGCTAAAAGATTTTGCATAAATGCATTAGTGAGAAATAATACTAATATTTTTAATATTGAGTGCTACCCTAAATTAATAAATAAATTATTAGTCTCCCTCTACGTATAAATATATTAAGCCCCCATCTAGTATTAGCCGTAAGAATAGTGCCTTCAATATTTTTTTATAATAAAAATGATTAAATCACTAGATTTATACATAAAAGAAATTAGATTCCAACTCCGAATATGAAGTTAGAGTTTTCTAAGAAATATAACATCTTATTTAAACCATCTATCCTTTTTTTTTTTTTTTTTTGATAGGTTGAGATTGATTTCAATGGAAAACACTTTATAAGCAAAGTTCTGAAATGCATATTTTGTTTCTGTGAAAGAGAACACTCTTAAGATCACCTCCTAAGAGGAATAGTCTTGTGATGAAGATGGTGATAATAAAAATAATAATAATTTAAGGGTAAAAGAAATATTAGTAGAATTTGAATTCTTTATTTTAATTTAATTATTTTCGGAGAAATATAGGTATAAATTAATTTATATATTTTGATATAAGATTTTGAGTCTCCTTGAGGCATTAAAAACTTTTGTATTTATTTATTTTATAAAATAAAATTAAAATAATCAAAATAAAAGGAGAAGATGGACATTCTTTCTTGTACATGCTGCAGACATTTTTATTTTTTAACTTTAATATAATGAATTGATTAATTAATACTTCCAGCTTGCATTATTAGCATCAATATTTATAGGCTAATTAATTAATCGCCTTTGTAGCTTAGAAAAAGGTTGAATATAGTATACACTCCAACATTGACGTATATATTTATATTTAAAAAAAATAGGTGAAGTTTTATTCTTTATAATTTTATTTAATTTGAAATTTAATTTTTATAATTTTATTTTACATAATTACATTCAAAAATTTAAAGTAACTTATAATTAAAATTTTACCGTTAACTTATATTAAATTCAAGTAATGGAATAATTTAGAATTTAGTTGAGATTCATTTTTTTTTGTTTTTATCATTTTCGATCAATGATTTAAAAAAAAGTTCAATATTTTTAATTCTTATTAATATAAAAATTTATTTCTTTTCTTTTAAAGAAATATTAAAATTTATTTTTAATTAAAATTTATTTTTCTTTTCTTTTATTTCTATCAATAATTTTCTTTTAATTCTTATTAATAATTTTTTTTATATGATAATTAAAAGTTGATAAATAAATTTTGATGAAGTATATATATATTAAGATAATAAAAATAAAATATTAATATATAATTTAATAAATATATAAGATTATATTAGTTAGATTTAATATCAATTATAATAAAGATTTAATTATAAATAATTTTAAATTTTAAGAAATAATTATATAAAATAAAATTATAAAAATTATATTATATATTCAATAAAATTATAAATATTAAAATCCCTATTACCATTCAAACAATTAAATTGTTGTAGAGAATTTAAATAAAATATATAAAATTAAAACGTCTATCTATGATTGCTTCTTCACTCATGTGATTTGGAAATTCAGGGCATGAATCACGAAAGTAGGGTTAAAATATCCGTGATTGTCCAAGAGGATAAGTCACTATGCACTACGAAGCAAATTAGTCACTTCACAAAGAAACTGGAACAAAGAACCTAGCTAGCTAGCTTAAGCTCACAAACTAGCCGGCTAGCTTTTGCAGTCTGAACGCAGAGTAGCATTTTCTCCAAAGTGGAAAGCCCAGCAGAAAAGCACTTTTGTTCCCTGAAATGAAGTAATAATTTTAGGAACAAAGAACCTTACTTGAAACCTAGCTTTGGGGTTTGAACTCGGCAGCATTGGTACCCTACAAAGTGGAAACAAAAGCAAAGCACTTGAACCCTACTTTCTTGTGGAAACCCTAACCATAGGAGACATTCGGTTTGGTTAAAGCCCAACACAAGTATTTATTAAGTGAGGAATCAAACTTGCTTACAGCCTTCACTTCCCTATAAAATAACTAAAAATCCAATCTAAGTTTCAAAACCCTTTATAATTCTCAAGTAGAATATTTGTAAATTTGGTTTATATAAAAAAGATGATACACCCACATTCTTTTCTACTAATATAGATGTCACATATCCTCTAATATATCAATGAATTTTGCAATAAAATTCACTTACAAATGTGAAAAATTTACATATAAAATATACATGTAAAATTACTTGTTTATATAATGAGTAAATAACAAAAACTTACAACTAAAATAATAAAATTATACTTTTTTTTTCATAAACAATCCTCAATTACAATTTTGACAAAATATATTTTAAACTGAGGATTTATTTACTGAATATGTTTATTTAACTTTTGTTAATTATACACATAAATGTATAAAGTTAAGTGGGTGTCTCATCATTTTTTCTTATAATCAAAGACCAATTTCACATGCCATTGTCTATGCATGCATTTCAAAAGTCTTCAACAACTTATTTTTAAAGTAATTCTTTAGCAAGTGAACATGTTGCTTTGTTTTGGCATATTTAAACACCAAGAGGACAAACAATATATTAAACTAATGAGGCCATTTCTTGTAATTTCCACAGCTATGCGTCAAAGTCCATAAAGCCTATGACACGCATTCGTGGGCTTGGTTTGTGCACGTCAACAAAAGAAGCTTCTTGGATTAAAATATCATATCTCAAAGAAAGATCTCAGTCAAAATAGAATTGTGTGCTTCATTGTGCTTGATAATATTAATTATGACAATTTGTAATAGCATGAAAGTTTTTTACATCAACAATAAACAAGTAAGTGCCATGATATTAAAATAATAAAGCATTTGAAAGAATAATTCACCTACTTTGTAAGAAAATATTTAAATAATTAATTTTATGTGAAACATCATGTAATTTGTGAAGGAATTATAGTGCATAATTGTAAACTTCTTGTGAGCTTTAAATTAGTTCAATATTATTGACAATTTAAGTTTTGTAATGTTTATATGCCCATACATGAGGTTAAAAGAAGTTTTGCAAATGTAAATTGAATTTAAGATTCACCATTTTTTTTTTTTGGGTTTGTGAATCTTACATCCTTTTTTTCACAATATAAAGTGCTCTTATCCGTACACATGTACATATTGCATTTTTTTCATTGTTAATGCGAAGCTTATTTACACTCCAAACATGTTGAAATTAAATCTATAAATAACTTAAGTTAAATTACTTTGCCCTTTTTTATTATTTTATTCAATTTTTAATTAACTCCTTCTTATTTAAAAATTTTAAATTGGATTCCTATGCGTACTTTTTTATTTCTATTTGCATACTTTATGTCATTTTTTTATTAGATTTTATTAGCAATTGATACATAAGGATAATATTGTTTTGATGTGGTTTAATAATTATTGTTATAGAGTTTTCATACAAATTTTTATTTATATTTAAATAATAAATAATTTAGAGAAAATTATAATATTTTAAAAAGTTATTTCAATTTTAGAGAGAAATAATGTAGTACTCATCTATCATTCTTTAAATTATTAATAGATCATTATTAATATGGATTAATTACTAATAAAATTTAATAGAAAAATATAAAAAATATTCAATTAAAAATAAAAATAAATATAAAGATTTAATTCAAAATTTTAAAATTAGAGAGAATTAATTAAAAATTAAGTAAAATTATTATAAAATAGAGTAATTTAACCTTATTAAATCAGGTCATGTTTGTCTTCTTAGGGAGTTACATGCAATCATTTCATCTTAGAAGCCACACTCTGTAAAGTATATATTAGACCTGCCACTTGATATTCACATTCAACTTTGCCTAAGCTCTTTCCCAATTGAATGAGGTTAGCAAGTCAAAAACAAAGTTTTAGCTGCCAAAAACAAAGTCAATCACCAAAATATATTCTGAAATTGTTTAAGGTATTCTCCTAAGTGGATCAGCTAGGTGAGCATTGCAGCTATAAACTAAATTTTGTTGGTAAATGTTGCAATGTTCATTGTATTAGAACAAAGCACTCGAACGTTATTTAATGTTTGCTGGTTTGTTATTTTGCTGCAAAACCAAATGGCCTTTGACATTTCATAGTTTAATTATTAATATCCACGTTGCATTTTATTTTGTCAATTAATTTTTTTTTTAATTTTTGGTTGTTCAAGTCAACGAATAGCCATGCATCACCAACAAAATATTAATCCGGTTACACCCTATATTGTACGGACACTGACAAACGGACATAGGAAAATGCGGACACGAATACGGGGATACAACATTTTCAAAAAATATAGGACATCGATACATGGGGATACGTGTAAATAATAAAAATATAGAGATATCTTTATAAATATTAAAAAATATTATACTTATTTATAAATATATTTATTATAATTATTATTTTTTTATATAAAAATAAGTACTCATAATATTAAATAACATAACATAATAAATAATAAGTTGAAAATTGAGCTTGACACGCGTGTTGAAATAGGGAATGCGTGTCTGAACTTTTTAAAATTACGGACACGACCCCAGAATCGAGCTTGACATGCGTGTCGAAATAGGGAACGGATGTCCGAACTTTTTCAAATTACGGATATGGTCCCGACACGTTTCGTGTTAATGTTGGAAACGTTTCTGACACGCGGATACAACTGCTATATGAAGTGTCGGTACATCGTAGGTTACACCAGTCCTATTAAGGTTTGATGATGTCAGAATTTCCATTTCCACTCATTTTTTTTACCTTTGTTTGACATCAGCTCCTATGTAATCATTATAAAAGAAAGAAAGAAAGAAAGCCATGGATTAAAAAAATTCCATTGGCAGGTATCATAAATTGGATGAAATCCACAAGGAAGAAGCTAGACATTAGGTTTTGAAGGCTAATTAACAATTTGTTAAAATCTTTTATGCAAATGTTATAATTTTTAGAGTATTAATTGTAAATCTTTTAAAAAAATTTAAAAATACAAAGAAAAAAATTCAGTTTAAAAAAATTTAGGGACAAAAATTGCAATTATATATAAAATTTTGTCTCTAAAAATCCAATTGAATATTGAATAAAAAGAATTATTAAACTATGATTTAATTGATTAAAATAATGATTAAATCCATCAATTTAGTCAAATTATAATTTTGATATTTATATGGTTGAACCAAAGAAACCGATCAATTTAGTTAGATTTTTATACCACCGAGTGGGAGTATTTGAATTGGAAAGGTGTAGCGTCTTATTTCTTGTTGGTCAAGAAGGTGTGCTTACTTGGAGTTGGGACTTGAGAGCCCAGATAGTTCCCTGACATTTTTTATTTGAATGGGCTAGGCTTTTGCCATATTCAGTGTTTGTTTAACTAAGGCCTAATCTTGTTTAATTGGATCACATATGAACAGTAATATCTTTTTACATTCGGCTTAACATGGGGTTGTTATAAATTTATTAAATTTATAATTTAATTTTTATAGTTTTATTGTGTATAATTATATTTTAAAATTTAAAATTATTTATAATTAAATTCTTATTATCAGTGATATTAAATCTAATTAATAGAGTCTTATATATTCATTAAATTATATATTAATATTTTATTTTTACTTATTTATTATGTTTACTTCATCAAAATTTATTTATTAAATTTTAACTATTATATAAAAAATTATCTTCATTATTTTCTTTATAAAAATAAAAAGAAATCTTTATATTGATAAGAATTTAAAATATTAAATTTTATCCTAAAAACATTGATGGAAAGTGATAAAAGAATTGAAAAAAATGAATATTAATTAAATCTTAAGTTACCATATTATTTAGATTTAATATGAATTAATGATAGGGATTTAATTATAAATTATTTTAAATTTTAGGATATAACTATATGAAATAAAATTATAAGAATTAAATTATAAATTCAGTAAAATTATAAGAATTAAAACTTTTATTAGTTGTTTACTCTTTTTTTTAATATCATTGATTGAAGACGACCCAATCCAAATTATTTTTTTATTTTAATTATTTTTTTCTTTTTTTTCAAATTCATCTTCTAATGTGTGTTAATCTTCTTTTCTTTTCTTTTTTTTTTTTTTCAAATTCATCCTCTAAATTAAGTAGTATCCAAGGGAGCCATAAGCTTGTATGTGAGTGTGAATGTAGGGTACAAGGAGGTCAAAATTTATCGAAAGAAAAAGGAATAAAATTTATGGAGATTTTTTACTTCTTAATATGTATGTTCTATTGCTGTCTTGAAAATAAAGAAAAATAAATAAACAAGGAAATCAAATATATTGCTAGCTTTCTAAAAATAAATTAGGAAAGTCAATCTCCAATATTCTTCTTCTTTTTTTTAGAATTTGACTCTAGTAAATTTATTTTCTAAAATAAATCTTGCAATTAAATTCAGTTTATCTATATTATATTTGCCTTTTAAAATGGTGTTAGGATTTAAGTCATAGTCGTGGGTCTCTTTTCTTAAATCATATTTAATACGACCGTTGTAACAATTATTAGTATTATTTATAATTAAATATTCTATTTTTAGGTGATTCAGTTATATTGGGAGACTTGTAATTTTAGAAAGAATAAGAAAATAAGAAATATTGAACCCTTATCTTGAATGCAGAATTTATAATATGAAATTCTTCAACTCGGTCATATTGATAGAGATGGTTGTATGTGATGGCGGAGTGATTTGCATAAGGAACAAAGCCAATAGTATACGATGAAAGTAATCTGTTAAACACATTTCGATCCTTAAGTTAACTTCAAAAGCAAAACTTCAATATGAGTAGTGATAATGAATGTGTAAGGGATATCTAAGAATTTATATAGGTATCAAGCATGCCATTTGGTACTCTTTTGCACAAATGAAAAGTGCCATGTGTTCTTGACGTATTGTTAGCGTGGACAAGATTTTCACTTTGTTGTTGATGGAGTAGTTATACCATTTATGAAGGTGTTGAGTGGGCTAATTTACGTGGTTGGCTGATGTCATGGAATCAACCAACAAAATAAGCCCATTTTGAAGTCTTGTCATTGACCAACACCATGATGCTTGAGGTTAAAGTGGATAAGTCGTTCGGTTGGACTCAAGGTTTGGGAATTTTGTACTCTATGGATTGAGTAGATCATCCGGTGGCTATTGGTCATGATCGATTGTGATTTTTGGATTGTGTCATTTGCCTCCCACTTTCCATGCATCAACTTTTGACCTTCAAGGCGACCTCTCATGCTTTCTTGCTAGCTAAGAATTAATGGTTGCAGGCATGAATCATTACTCATCTGTTCCTGAGGTGTAATTGTCTGGTCGATACGTAGATTGCAATATGGTGCATCCATCTCCTTTGTTGTCAACCATCGGATTGACTCATGGCTTTCTTTAAATAGTGTTTCAACTTTTTCAAAAATATTTTTGCCTTCTCCACTTCTTCTTTGTTGATTTGTTTTTGGAACTTCAACGCTTTCTTTTGTGACCCAGTGACACTCCAGCCTTCTTTTTTAGGTATGAAGTTTTATCTTTCTTATCCCTACCTTCTATTCTCTTTATGCTTTGTGTGAGGGTAATGCTTGTGTTTTTCCTTACTGGTGGCTGCCTTTTGGCCATTCCTTCTTTGGTTGTGTTTCTAGGGTTTTACTAGGGTTTTCTTCTCAAATCCTTTTGTTGTTAGAATTGGAATAGTTTTGTATAAATTTTCCCTTTTTCTCCTTTCCCTTCACAGCCTTTCGCCTTCGCTACTTTCCCATTTTCTTTGTCACTTGATTGAATGTTTTCTTTTTTATTTACTATTGTTTGGCCTGATACTTTGTCATTTTTTCAAGGTAGGGTTTTAATTCCCTAAGTTTGTTTCATGTCCAGAAGGTTGAGAGACCCTATAAATTTGTCGTCTAACTCTGATTTGTCATCCTCTTTAGATTATGGAGAATATTCATTTGAAAATATCGTATTTCATTTTGCTCATCCTCTCTGAATAATTATAGCCTAACGATCTTATGACGAAAGTTAAGTCCAGCGACCTCTCCATATTGACACTGCTTTATATGACTTAAAGTGGATTCATCCAAACGTGAAGATGATTTTGCCTTCTGATACATGATGAGATTTAGGCATTATAGAAGAGTGAGAAAAGATTCACGTGAGTGACAAATCTATTGAGGGAATTGCCTTTCACCCTGCTGAAGTCAATAAATGTTCTTATAGCTATGATGTATTGTTTTTTGTTATGTTTTACGGGGATGTTTTTGACCAATTACACGTCTCACCTCTATTCATTACTTTTTGACAGGAGATCTTTTCAATTTGAAAACTTAATGTTTTCCCCTCCCAACTCACTTGGAATACTTAGGTGTTGCTTGTCTGCTTTGAGGTGATGTACCTTTGAATATATTAGGATTCTCATGTAGATACCTTTCTCTGTTTCTTTACTTACTCCTAGTAGAAGCCTAGGAGTTGGATTTATTTTACCCAACGGTCGAATTAAGTGATCTTCTAGAATATGCTCACCTCCGTTCAAACTTAGAAAAATTCATTCTTCAAGGTTTTTACTATGAAAAGGGGTTCTATCTCTTCTTTCTTCATTATGGGGACTATTTTTTCCCCCTGAAGTGGACGTTACCTACACTTTAACTGAAAAACCTTCTTTTCATAGATTATTCATCTGGCGAACAAGACTTGATCTTTCGCCTTTAGGTGCTGGATCCTCTTAGTGCACAAACTATTCTTCATATGTTTTCCTATTTTGTTTTTTTTTTTTTTTGTGTTGCCATTTTGTTTTGTTTTTAGATGTAGACTTGTGCTTACTTTATTTCAATATGTTGGCTTAACAGGGAAATTCTGCATATTGACTGTTTGAAAATGAACCCAAAAAAGCTTGAAGAGATCTATACTTGTGCTTTGGCCCAGATGAAATCCATTATGGCTCCGATGATGCAAATTAAAGCAAACCTGGACATTAGCTCAGAGGTCATAATGGTTGTTTATCTTTGGGGCATTCCAAGAATTCTCTTAGTTGGAGCACAACTTTTCCCTCTATAAGCTGTCTCGTGGTTTAGTTGACTTTTCTAAAGGCAAAGGGTCCAGCTCTATCTCGAACGTGTCAACTTCTACTTTCAAGAAAATTAAAGTGGGATATTAGTCTAAATTATAGTTTATCAAAGTGCCCAAAGGGATAGACTTCACCTTTGACACCATAGATAATCTACAATGCAAAAATATAGACTATGCCTCTTTCTTACGAGGCTTGTTGCAGCCATCGAATGACCTAGAGCTCAATAATGTCTTATGACTGATTATGGGGCCTTTTGGCTTAAGTCTTTTACTGTCCAAATTATCTAGTCACGCAGCATTAGTATTATCTACTACTCTAAATCTTTCATGTGCTAAGAGGGAACACTCTAAGGATGACTTGAAAGCTTTGGAGACCTCAAATAAGGAGCTTGAGGTTAAAACTACTAAGATTGTTAATTGTGACAAGAGCATCTAGGATTTAACCGATTGCGTTTATGAGCTAGTGAAGGAGAAAGACATGACAATGACTTAGAAGAGCAAATCTGTTACACTACTTCTTTGAAGGGAACAGGAGCTGATGGCCAAGTGGAAGGGTCATAACGAAGACACACATACCTTCAAGGATAAGGAAAAATACCTACAAGAAGAAATCATTAAGGTTAAGAATCCTTCTTATCCCATGTATTAGTCTAGCTTTGACCAAGCCGTGAAGTAGATCAAGTACTTCAACCCAGATCTCCCGCTTGACCTTTCCAAGATAGAGAGTTATGGAGATTTTGAATAAGCTTGGTTTGCCATGGACAATTATATGTTTTTTTTTAATTATGAGATATTTTGCATTTGCCTTTGCTATAATGGATTTGCTTTCTTATCCACTTATCCTTTTATCTTTTATTTTATGCTTTTTCGTTAATTCTTAACCTTGATCTAAAGACTTTCAATGGATCACTTATTTTTTATGATTTTTGTCTTATCAATATTCGACCTCCAATAAGTTAGCTATTCATACATTTATGTAAACCTAAGGCTAAAGGTTTATCTAGACCTTTGGACATCATAGGATTTCTTGAATATTAAATTTTAGATAAGTCAACCAGCTTTTCCTCCAATGTGTTCAGTTTATTTGATTGTTTTTTGCATTGAAATATTGTCTAAATTCGAATACTGAGGTTTGTCTTGGTTTTTCTATGCCTAGGGCACCACTCGGGTTTAAAATAATATAAAGGGGTTACTCATATTTAAGATAGTAGTAAGGGAACTGCTTATGTTTAAAATAATGTTGAGGGGATTGCTCGAGTTTAAAATAATACGAAGGGGTTTGCCTGGTTTTTACACAATACTGAGAGGCTTGCTCAGGTTTAAAATAGTATCGAGGGGATAGCTTGGGTTTAAATAGAGAGTAATAAGCTAGATTATGAAGAATATTCCTTTTCATTTTTCATTTCAATTGTTCATCTATATATTTTACTGGCCTACTAGCATTTAGATTCACAAGTAGTAGGCCTTGAGGTGCACTACATTCTAAGTGCATGGAATGAGTTTTCCTTTAATTGTTTCAAGGCAATATGCACTATTCAACAAGTTGTCTTTTACTCTATAAGGGCATTCTTATGACTCTATTAATTTTCCCTCTGCCTGCATCTTTTGTAGTCCATTCATTCTATGGAAGTCCAACATGCCATTTGCAAATTCCTTCTTCTTAGCTTATCTATTGGTGATTTTGGCTATCTTGATTTTGTATTACTCGTTATAGAGGTGAGCACTGTCTTTGACTTCTATCAGCATATCTAGCTCTTATCTTTTCCTTTCCTCAATTTTCCCTTACTTATAGTGCTCTCTTCAGTCAGAGTATTGCTCCAATTCGATTGAAAGCTTAGCTTCACTCCTATAAACAAACATGAACAAGGTTTCTTTTGTAGTTGAGTGTAAAGTGGCATATCTATAGGCATCCAAGCAAAAATTTCAATGTACTCCTTAAGGAACTTACCCTTATCATTCTTAGAGATGCATGTTCTAATCTTTATTATTCTCTCATAACTTTCATCCAAAATATGAATTTCTTTTAGATCTGACCCTAGCTCAATTAATGCATATTGCCTTCCTTGACTTCCAACAAAGTTGAGTCTATCATTTGGCATTCATTGTTGGGAGGATTTATGACACCTATTTTGTTGTGCTTGTACTCTCTTTTCTTTTTGCCAAGCTGGCCATGTAACATATGTGGGCCATTTGTTAATTGGCTTAAACTTCTCTTATTCCTAATGTGGTAGGAAATTTTATCAATAAGTGCTGAATGGAGACTATAGCCTTGCTTAATTTAGGGATATTTGACTGAAAATTGCATTATAGGCATTGTTCGGAATAACTACCACCAAGAAGTTCACGTCAAGGCTCTTTGTCAATGACTGGGTACCTAACGTTATTTTTAGAGTAACCTTTCCTTCAACTTAAATTTGTCTTCTTGTAAAACCAATCAAAACACCTGTATAAGGTTTATACATGCTCTTTGGAATATTAATAGCATCAATAGCATGTAAACACATAATGTTAGTAGACCTTCCCTTATTAACAAGATTATGGACCAGCATTGATATCACCACTGGGTTGTTATGGTCTCGATAGATATCACTAAAATCATTTTCAATAAAGTAAATAGGCTCATAGTGCTTTCTCCTCTTTTTTCCTTTAATGGTTATTACAAATCAGAGATGCCTTTTTCCTAATATTCTTTGATGTTCCTCTTCTAACAAAACCTTTTGCTATTGTTTCAACCATCCCTAGAGCTAGAGACTCATCTTTCACCTACTTTCCTTCTACTCAACTGGATCGTCATGATCAATTATGCTCTTTTTTGCTTTCCTTTTTTTGGTTATCATGCCCTTTCGAAATTTCAATACTTTAACTTATTTATTGGATTGAATTTTCTTTGCTTTTGAGGAAGAAACTTCATTAAATTTGTTACTCATACATCCTGGATAGTATGACTGATTGGTGCATTTAACTACTCATAATTGTTATACAGTTTATGTGATAGTACTGATAACACAAGATTTGACACATTTATTTACCCTCATGCTTAGAATTTTAAGAGCTAAAATGTCATGTTTCCAGTTGAGTTAAGATGTATTTGTGATTTGGTGTCAATTGGTTCATTAGAACA